>APFE030503382.1:181576-211278 GCA_000404065.3 Pinus taeda | reverse complement strand
TATTATATTTAATGATGTTTTTTACATAACATGATACAAAATGTATAACAAAACTACATCAAATTAATATATATAGTTTTTCCTTTTAAAGAATCATTTTACAAATATTTGATTAAAATAAGTATTAAAAGATTTTGGAGCAGGGTTTTTTGTGTTGAATTAACCTTTTTTCTTTTGATTAAGAAATGGTATTGGCTTGAGTAAAGAGTAAAGTTGTTTAAAATTTTATCTAATTTGAAACTTTAATGTGGTGATTTTTTTTGTTAAAGGTAAATTCACGTATATGATAAAAGAGCTATTAGACACATTAGCCATTTAAAATTCAAGTGAATGTTTTGACTGACATTAGAGAAATTTTTTTTTATTATTTTTTGAGGACTTGACATACTTACACATCGGGGTCATACTGAGATGTATAATGTGTCTCTCTAACCAAACATCACCATCCAATTAAATACATTTATAAAAAAATATGTTTTCTATATTAATAAAGTTTCCTTATTTGAAAATCTATAAAGCAGGCTAACATCAACTTTATTACTAAGGTTTTCTTATTTGAAAATCTACTAGCGTAGATCATCTTAATCACGAATCTATAAAGTTAGGTAAAAGTCAACTTTATTACTAAGGTTTTCTTATTTGAAAATATATCAGCATAGATCATCTGAAGCACGAATCTAACATGAGCAGAGAGAGATAAAATTTCTTCGGATGCAAATTTATTTTAGAGTGCAAAAAACAATTTGTAATTTTTAATTGTTTAAATTGTATTTTAAAATGCTATAGAGATTACATAACATATGTATTCAATCATTTTATTTGCACACATTAAAATAGGTTTTTTTTTTGTTTTTAATATATTTTTAAGTATACCTCAATATTAATTCATATTAAAATATTTTTTTCATAACCCACAATGGATATTTTAGTCTATACAGCATTAAAATATTTTTGTATTTAGAGAATATTTTATTTTTATTTTAAGAGGTACATGTCTCAACTGCAAGTTGTGCAGTTAAACATCCCCTTCGCACTGGGTTGTAGAATGAGCCTCTTATTCTATACAACATTAAAATATTTTTGTATTTAGAGAATATTTTATTTTTATTTTAAAAGGGACACATGTACTCCAAGTTGAGGATTTACACATCCCCTTAGCACTGGGTTGTAGAATGAGCCTCTTGGCTCAATACGTATATCCATAAATTTCTATTGAAGTTGTTTTTATTTCATTTTTATTAAATACTATTATATTTTAAAAATAAAAAAAATAATAAAATAAAGAACGCTAAAAATAAAAAGATCATAAACAAATACAACTCAATTTAAAGAAATTATATTATATAATTTCGTACATTAAGAATATTATTAAAGATTAACAAATATTAGGCAACATTAATATATAGTACTCTTATTCATTATGGGAGAGATGTTTGTCTATGACAATTATTTAAAAGAATAAAACTTAATTTATAATATTATATAATTTAATAAGAAGAAAGATCCTATTTCTTAGATATATGCTTTCTACTTTCCAATATGAGGGAGACATGCATTTAAAAATATACTAATAACAAAAAAAACATTTTAATGTGGAAAATGTGAGCCATAAATAGAATATTTCAATGAGAGTTCTTATCATCAACAATTTTACTCGTGTATTACTCAAAATCAATGAGACCTGAATTATTTTAATGCTCAACAAGACACATGCCCTCACATACATACACAAAGCCATCATAGATCCATCTTAAACCTAGATCTATCAAGTGCCCATATGAATCAATGTTCTACAGATGAAAACCTTATTCAAATTTCTCATAAAAGAAGATTTGCGCATCTAGAGATTTCAATCAATGTTCTACAAATGAAAACATTATTCAAATTTGGCACAAAAAAAGATTTGCACATCTAGAGATTTGATCCTTTGATCACTTGAAAAATTCAGGTTTAACATTGTTACACAACATTTTGTCACTGTCCCTGTACTCCTCGTTCCTTGACCCTGGAGGACCTCTACATTGAACCTCGCATGCTTGGCATTCATGAAGAAACTCCCATTATGTCCCTCTTCATGAGCAGATCATTTCCCTTTTGCACCATTTCCCCTGAAACTTTTGTTTTTCCCAGTTTACAAGGCCGGCGCTAATGACTTTTGTCTCCCCCGCGCCGATGTGCGGAGATTAGCACTATTTCCCGCGTCGATTGGTGCGGCTGAGCTGTGTTCCAGTCGCGTCGGTCCTGTTATGGAAAGTTTTTTAAATTAGAGCTGAAGCTTCCAACTTTAGAAGCTCTATAACGAAAGTCTGGTAAATGATTTGGCCAGATGGGGTTGAGGATGACAGTGTGGGCTCCTTTCCCCTATAATGATGGAACTACCTCAAGGGATAAGTTCTTCTCCCATGAGAAGAGGATCCATCTCCCATCCATATTTCCTATATAAACCTCCCTTCTTCCCAAGCACAAACTAGTCATAGTGTGAATGTTATAGTCATAGTTAGAGTGTTGGCTGAGTGTGAGTATACTATTTTGATTATACAAGCAAGCTATTACTAGTTGTAGCCATCTAGTTTTGTGAGGGAGAAGTGTGTTTGGTTTGGAGTGAAGTCTAAAGGGAAGAGCCTTTAAACTATTGTTGTTTGAAGCCATCATGGAATGCTAGCAGAAGTGTGTGGGAACCTGGTCTTGTCAGAGGAAGACTGCGATGTCAAGACGAATGGTTGTAATCTCTCTTTGATATTAATATATGCAACTATCAATTGATTTCCTACATGTTTTGTAATATTACATATTCATGTCTTAATGTTTCTTGACTTGTTAAGTAGGTTGAATTGCAATTTGTCTATTATTATGTTTGTGTGTTGTTGTTGTTTACTTGTTTCAGAAACTTGAGGAAGGAAGCGAGATATTACTAGAGGAAGCAAGCAAGGACATCGTCAAATAGGATAAGTGACCAAGAGGTAGGCCCTCTTGATTGATTCTAATCTAAAGAAATCTTCCATAGAATGTATCTGTTGTGGCTAGACCCATTATTGGGCTACAGGAATTCGTTCGTGTCCGCACTTATGATTTTACTTCACCACTAATTGGTGACTCCACTGGGGAGATCCCATATTTTGTTTGTTTTGGATTTCGTGATTTCGTGAGAACTTTGCAAGTTTCACGTTTTCCCTTTGGTTCTGTTTCTTTTCTCCTGCTTACTGGCCTAAGTCTAAAATTCATAGTAGCAGATCTGGTCCCTGTTTTGAATTTTTTTTCCTTAGTTCCCTCGGATAGCGCGTTTAATCGGCTGACAGTCACGCTGACCAGCATGAATTGTGGAGGAATAGTCACGCTAACCCACCTCTGGCGCTTGTCGTCAGTTAGGCAGCCGTGCCAATCTCTGTAAGTGAAGATTAGGGCTAGACCCCAATCTTGGTCAGTGTATTCTGCTCTTGTGTTTTTTGCCTCGTGAGCCGGTTTGGCTATTTTCTCCCTGGCTAGAAAGCTTCATTTAGCTTGCTTTGTGTGCTTGCTTGGTTGAGCCCACCCTTTGATGTGCTAAGTTTGGCCCTGTGTGAAGTTCTTTTTTATTTTTCTTTGAATCCCTCTATCAGCGCTAGTTGTCAATTAGGCAGTCACGCTGATCAGCCATTAGCGCTAGTTGTACTACTGGTCAGTTGTGCCGATTGCCGCTGCTTTTGGCTCAAACGTGGCTTCAGTCTTAGGGGTAAGAAAAATCAGAATTTCTCCCATTCCAGTGCCAGTGTGTCTTGACCCTCAGACTCTCTTCTTCCGCCCAGAAGTGACTAGGATGCTTTTTTTTTAATTGAATGAGTGAAAGAGTCTCGTTTGTTCTCTTATTTCGAGTGTCTCTTTTCTCTTTCCAAGCATAGATTACATTGCTTGGTTTGTCAATTGAAGCATTTATGTGTTTGGTTTGTTCGATTCAGGGAAGAAGTTGCTTTTTAGTTTCACTTATCATGCTTTGGATTTGATTGATTCTTGTTTCTCCAGAATTATGAAATTTTCATTAAAGTGCTTTATGTGAAAGATTCATTTTGCATTTTATTAAAAGAAGAACATCATTCTAGTTTACTTAAGCGAAAATATTGCATTAGTAGCATCATTGAGAAGCTATAATTGCATCATCATAAGCATTGGAAATGAAATGAAACTTCTTTTGTTGTTAAGGGAATATTAATTGCATTTAGGATATGTGTTAGAGAAATATTTCATTCTTTGATTGTTGCATTGATTTTGTGTTCCCTATTACTCAACTAGTGTTAACTTTCATCAAAGACAAAGATCTCTTTTCTCATATAGCTGCATGCTAGGAGTTTTTTCAGATGACAGTGGATGAAACCTAATTCAAGATAAACTATTAAAATTTATTGAATTAACCTGAGGAAGCATTGAAACTTAACGCTCACATCTAGTGGTCTAGGCTAGATATGTGTTCTGGCATCTTTAAACCTAGCAGCTATCGTTCACTTCAGCATTAGACAACGCTAGTACAAACTTGTGCTCCCCGTAATGTTATGTATATAAAGGGATACCCCACTAGGTCTACAATCCTTTATCCGTTGGAAGCTGAGTTTTCCACCTTGTAAACATGATACACTAAACACAACATTCGGGGAGATTGCCTGCCTATACTTTTCGGTTCCTCATGAGGTATTATGTAGTTCACAGTTACTTGGTAATCCTCTTTACCTAGATCATCCAGAGTAGTCATTTGATCTTTTTGACTCATTAAATTTAAAATATCATTTGAGCGCTTGTCCTTTCGATCTCATTTCCAATCGAAAGTGATAGAGTCACCTTTCGTCCTTTTCTTGACTCTTAAAATATGAAAAGGCAAAGTTTCATTTCAATGTCTTAAAATTAGCTGCCCACGAAATATTCCTGGTTAAAGTTATCTTCCTTAGTGATTCTTTAGGGTTGATTCCAATGGAAACATTCCCAAAGTCTACCAGTCAAAGGTTCCCCTCAGATGGGAATCCTAGTCCTTTTCCTTCTTTTGGAAATGCTGGTGCTTCTTATATGGTGATGTTGTCCCTCCCTGGGTTAACCATTGGTTTACCTGTCTGGTTATTTTCGACCTCGGTGGTCCTAAGTGTCCCAACTCCTATGCAAATGTCTCCTTCATTTGAATCACGTCACGATGATTCTAAGTTTGACTTCTCACCTTCTTCCCCCATCTCTTCACCCTCCTCTTCTACTTCGCTTGGTGAAAGTTTGAAATCTAATAACCAGGAGGCCAAGAATAAGAAGAAGACAAAGAAGTCATAAGCGAGAGGCCAACCGTGCAGTTGTTACTCCAAATGTCCCCCCCATTGACAAACCTTTTGATCCTTCACGGAAGGTAAAATTCCCTTGCAAGCTATGTAAGGGTGACCATCTCCTTCGAGACTGTCCTGGAATTCCCAAAGTCTCAGACGTATAGTCTCAAAATCTGGATCGACCATCCCCATCGATCTCTGGAGATCATGTCGATGTTGCATCCTTGGTTAGAGATAGTAAGAAAAAAGGGAAGGTTAGATTCCCTTGTAGGTTATGTGAAGGAGAGCATCTTCTTCACCTTTGTCCTCTTATGGATAAAGCTTCCAAAGTTTTGGAAAACCTTACAGCTCCTCAACCCCAACTTCCTATTGGTTATCGGAGGCTTTCTTCTAACCCTCTCCCAGTTGGTAAAGAGATTGACTTGGATTCATATCTTTCCCATCTCACTCTTCCTGAGAGAGACTCTCTTGTGTCTATTCCTGACCAACCATTGGTCGAAAAGTGTGTTGACTTGGTTCCGCCACCAGTTGCTCACTCTGTTCCAGGAGACAGTGGTGATCATACTACTCATGTTCTTCTCATCTCCTCAGATTCTCATGAATCAAAGAGTGACCCTCCCATCCTAGTTGTTTAGGAGAGTCCTTCTCCTATTCCTATACAACATAGGGGCAATCATATGATACCCCCACCAAGTAGTTTTTTCGTCTCTTTCAGTTGGGGGCCATTGACTACTTTTCGCCTCCCATCTTATGTGCCTTTCCAGATCACAATACAATCCTATAATATGGTAGTACCTAGCACTATATTAGATGAAGGTGTGTATGTTAGCATCATATCTTCTACTACTTATCAAGCTTTGGGTTCCCCACAGCTTATGCTTGTCACCCAGAATCTATTGGCTTTCAACGGAGGAACCAGTCAACCTTTAGGGATCCTTCCGAAGTTCCCTATTACTTTGGGAGGAAAGACTGTCTATATAGATGTGATGGTAGTCCAAGGTCCTTTAGATTTCAATCTTCTCCTTGGATGCGACTATGTTTATGTCATGGGAGCTCTTGTTTCTTCACTTTTCCATGTGGTTTGTTTTCTGCACGAAGGGAAAATTGTGACCATTGATCAATTGTTGTTCATTAGTCACCAGGCACCTCCTTTGCAACCATCGTCACCTATCGGCTCTTGTTTTCAAGTAGTACCTTCCCCACCATAGGTAAATTATGTGGCTACCCATTCCATCTCCGCATCTGCTAATAATCACAGAGATGGTATAGTACATTATGTACTGGGGGCATTGGAACCAGATCTGTCTATGGTACCAAATGACATGTATTCCTCCTAGAGCATGGCTTTTCCATCTAGTGAAGACCTCTTGGGAGCCATGTTTTCGTATGGTCCATGAATAGATGTACCAAGGATAGTTCTTTTTATATTTCAACCTCGTTAAAAAATGAAACAGCGTGCGAGGATAGTTTGTTCCTGTATCAACCTCCTTAAAAAAAATTGAAACAAGGATTGTGGATCAAAGTTCCTTTCCTTGTGTTAAGCTCCTTAAAAAATGAAACAAGGAGATGTGAGCATAGTTCTTTGTCTTGTGTCAAGCTTGTTAAAAAATGAACCAAGGGCCTCGAGGATAGTTCTTTTACTGTGTCAACCTCGTTAAAAAATGAATCAACTCCATTTTCCAAATCGAGTATTTGATTAAGATATCGTAAAATCCCAGTCGAGTCTTTCCAAGATCTTGAAAGTGAACCTTCATTCCATCCACCTAGTTGATTGAAATGAAGCTTGGGGGGCATGTACCTTGATTGATTCATTATGCTGGGGGAATGTGAACTTATGCAAGCATAGTTTTTAATTTCAAGCTTGTGTAAACATGAAACTGAATCCAAGCAGAGTACTCCATGGTTCAAGCTTGTGTAAAAATGAACCCATGCACAATTTACATCTAGTGATTTCCATTTTTACCAATTGATTTATGCTAGATGAGCCTTGGTTGTTTCATTCCATCGTCACCATCTCTTTGGTCGATCATATGCTTTCACTTGGTTGTGTTTCCTTTCCTGAGGGACCGCAGCGATGAGTGGTTTTATTAGCCAGCCTCTTGACCATTACATGTTTTGAGCAGTTCCTCCATTGTTGGAACCAGTTGCTACCCTTTATACCACTCGTTCCTCCTAGACGAGTCACTTTTAAGCTCTTTTCTGACTCGTAAAAGATGAAAATATTGCCGAGCATTTTTTCCTTTTTGACTCGTTAAAGAGAATAAAAACGGGGGGTCTGCTTTCAGCTCTTTTCCGACCCTTTAAAAGTGAAAAGATGGCTGAGCCCTTATTGCTTTGAACTCGTTAATGGATGTGAAACGTCATGTGCCCAATATAAGTTTACCCCTTTTTCGGGTTGGGAGGCACTATTTACGAAAAAGGTACTCCTTGACTGAAATGGTCAAGAGGTTCTCTCAAGTATTGTTTTCTACCTTTTCGGGCTCAAGAGACATAAATGTACAAAAAGGGACCATGTGGAGTTTTATTTTACGTGTATTTTTCAAACTCCCTAAACATGAAAAAGATACTGAGTTACACCTTTTTTGGACTCGTTAAACTATTAAACGACACCGGATTCGTCACCATGACAAACACGAGCTTCTCCTTCCTAGGGCTCGTTAAACTTACTAGGTCGGATTCGTCTAAAGGATGAAATTACAGTGCAAGCATATGCTATGCCCTTCAATATTGCGATTAAAAATAATTGGGGTACACGCCAGAAATGGTGGGGGAAATTTTGGAAATCTATCGAGTCGTGTCGATAGCTTACTCTTGAACATGACACTCTTTGCTTCGTGTTGGGTTGAGACATCCTCCTTTGCATCATTGACCTTCCTGGGTTTGGGTCATTCATTTTTTCCTTCCATCTGACCTCTGCTATGTCACCATGACCACCGATCCCATGGATCCAAAAGCTGCCAAACTTCCAGTTGTGTCACTGATTTTCCTTTTGCAGTTACACTTACCTCTGAGTCTCTGTATCATCCAAAATAATTTTACATCCTCTTGTCTTGTGTCGATGATGTGGAATTCGTTATGGCCCTCCTTCGACATGGTCGCTTCTCGTCGACTTCGACCCATTATCCGGGATGTTGACCAAGAGACTCCCTTCTAGTACCTTAAAGCTTGCATGCCCTAATGGCAAGTTCTTCCACAGGGGCTTCACTAGGGGAGAAATACCATACCACGTGGGTTCATATTGGGGGATATATATTGAGGAAAAAATGACATAATATATTGGAGGATATATAGGGGGTAAAGGGTTTTTATATTGACAGGTACAAAAAATGGAGCTCAAAGTTAATGAAAAAATATAAAGAGGTATAAAAAATGTTAATGAAAAATGGATATCTACAATATCTAGTGAAAGTAGGGGTTTTTTAAATTGGGAAGGTGTATTGGGTTCATATTGGTAGGGGGTTAATTAATGTGATTTTTAGGGGTATTTTCTAGTATGTAGTCAAATTAGGGGTATTGTTTAGTATGCCATGAACGAACACGATATGTCATAGGTTCATTGAGTGAAGCCCCCGTGAGTTCTTCACACTCGAAGACAAGTTCAAATCATTGGCTTTCGATCGAGTGGTTTCATCGGTGTTCGAATTCAGTTCCTGTATTCACATTCCGTGAATTGTGATGATAGTACCTTGAGGGCCATTGTCATTATTGGTGGTTTCTCTCGTGCTTGTTAACAGTTTACATCATTTGTTGGTAATCAAGCAACTTTCTAGCATGTTCGATGTCAACACATCTATTCACATGCTAGGATTTGTACTTTGATCGGGTCATGTTGGAGTGCAAGACCCTGGACTCAGATCACACAAGTCCAAGTTGCGAAGCGATGTGACATGGTTATGATGATATGCATGTCTCTTTCAAATGGTTGGTTGCAACCAGACCATGAGTTATCATATGTGATCCTTGTCATTATCGGATGGCTATGACCATACCTTGGTTTCATTATGATCCTCTTTAACGGATGGCTGTGCCCATACCTGGATCCATTTACATGATCATTCTCTGGATGGCTACGTCCATGCCACGATTCATGTATCATTTGACAAAGATCTCAGTTTATGTATATGTATCTATACTTGCTTGCATTTTTCCCGATGGCAGAATGGTTCCTTGCACTGATTTATAAAGCATTTCATCCCTCACTTCGATTCGGCCTTCATGCTTTAGGGGGCATATGTTACACAACATTTTGTCACTGTCCCTATACTCCCCATTCCTTGATCCTAGAGGACCTCTACAGTGAACCCCACATGCTTGGCCTTCATTAAGAAACTCCCATTATGTCCCTCTTCATGAGCAGATCATTTCCCTTTTACACCATTTCCCCTGAAACTTCTTTTTTGCCCAGTTTACAAGGCTGGCACTAATGACCTTTGTTGATCGATGTGACTGAGTTGTGTTCCAGTTGCATCGGTCCTTTTATGTAAAGTTCTTTTAAATTAGAGCTGAAGCTTCCAACTCTAGAAGCTTCGTAACAAAGTCTAGTAAATGGTTTGGCTGGATGGGGTTGAGGATGACAGTTTGGGCTCCTTTCCCCTATAATGATGGAACTACGTCAAGGGATAAGTTATTCTCCCACAAGAATAGGATCCATCTCCCATCCATATTTCCTATATAAACCTCCCTTCTTCCCAAGCATAAACTAGTCACAGTGTGAATGTTATAGTCACAGTTAGAGTGCTGGCTGAGTGTGCGTATACTATTTTGATTAGATAAGAAAGCTATTACTAGTTGTAGCCATCTAGTTGTGTGAGGGAGAAGTGTGTTTGGTTTGGAGTGAAGTCTAAAGGGAAGAGACTTTAAACTATTGTTGTTTGAAGCCATAATGGAATGCTATCAAAAGTGTGTGGGAACCTGGTCTTTTCAGAGGAAGACTGCGATGTCAAGATGAATGGTTGTAATCTCTCTTTGATATTAATATATGCAACTATCGATTGATTTGCTACATGTTTTATAATATTACATATTCATGTCTTAATGTTTCTTGACTTGTTAAGTAGGTTGAATTGCAATTCGTCCATTATTATTTTTGTGTGTTGTTGTTGTTTACTTGTTTCAGAAACTTGAAGAAGGAAGCAAGAGATTGTTGGAGTGAGCAAGCGAGGACATCATAACATAGTATAAGTGACCAAGAGGTAGGCCCTCTTGATTGATTCTAATCTAAGGAAATCTTCCATAGAATGTATCTGTTGTGGCTAGACCCATTATCAGGCTAGAGGAATTCATTCGTGTCCGCACTTATAATTTTACTTCACCACAAACATGGATCTACGTTGATATTAAATAATTAAAAAATTTACCCAAATTGATATCTTAGTTTAAAATGGATTTATATTGATTTTTTTTTTTTAAATATTACCATATGCATATACATATGTACACATGTAATAATAATAATATCCCTGAAGGTTAGCTCAATTGGTCGAGTTCCCAAACTTGCTAAAACACCTCACTATTGGGAGTTCACGGGGTCAATGATCGTCAATTCCCTGGGGGTTAGGATTTCCTAATAAGATGGCAAGGAGTGATCCCTTCGAGTGGATATGCCCAGTGTATTTAATTATGCAAGGAGATATTACTTCGTGATCTCATGCCTGATTGAGATCACCAGAAAACAAAATATAATGTCTAGTACAATCTAATAATGACCCCCAATCTAGATGGTCATGCATGCAACAAGCTATCAGATCTATGCTATAAAGATAAGAGATCACACTTGGAATCCTCACATGTCGGGGAAGGGTTTTGAGTTCGATGCAGATCTTGCACTCCACTCAAGTGATCCAACATGTCTGCACCAGATCTCTATTCCTGCACAAAATCAAAACTAAAAAAGGACAATAGTTGATCTTCCTTGGAAGCGTCAGACCAAAAGAAATGGATATGATCATATAACATACTAAACATAAATTCATGTAATGAAGGGAACATAGATTTTTATTAATCATATAAATGAAAGTACATCAATTTTATACCTTCAACAAATAAAATCCTCTCCTCCAACTTGCAGTATGGGCTCCTCTCCCAAGAAAATAGAGCTCTCGCACTATATTTTGGATACTCTCTCCTCTTTGTGAGATTATACAGGCTCATTCTATCCTCTAGGA
Source organism: Pinus taeda (assembly GCA_000404065.3). Classification (NCBI taxonomy): domain Eukaryota; kingdom Viridiplantae; phylum Streptophyta; class Pinopsida; order Pinales; family Pinaceae; genus Pinus; species Pinus taeda. The sequence continues at coordinate 199,850 of APFE030503382.1, read as the reverse complement.
TAATGTATCTAGACACCTAGGAGTTTGAGAAGTTAGGAAAATTTTACAATAATGGACCTCTAGCCAACTCATACACAAGTGGGTCAAGTTGATCTCCTTGGGAATGACAAACTCTAGAAACCTTTTTCACAATTATGATATTTTCTTAATTATATGAATTATGAAATAATTATTACCTCATAAATATAATATTTTGGAAAAATAATTATGAGAAATTGCTCTATTATGTAATTTCACCCTTTTAACATGGGATACATTTCACATAAGTAAAAGAAAAGGTGAAAATGGATGCATTTTAGCTAAACAACTGAGGTAAGTTGAACTTGGGTTTCTCTCACTATAATGGAGTGGAAAATAGGGTTATAACAGATGCCCCCTAATGCATGAGGTCATAAGAGAAACCGATGGATGAAATGCATTACAATAATACTCAATTCTCAAAATGGGAGGAAGGAGCCAAGACTATGAAGTTGTATCGAAGGAACTCAAGTGTTGAAGTCTCAAATACGCTGATAACATCCTCAAGGTGGGTATATCCATGCTTAGTGAGAAGAAGATACTGAACATGGCCACCATAAAATAAACTGCAGATCCATGACATGAAATGCTATAACATGGCCATAAATATATACACAGTGGATCCATGTGACTCAATAGATAAAGCATAGCCACTAGAAAATACAATGTGGATTTATGTCACAGTATACATCAACAATACTATGGGCACATGACAGCCAGAGAAGTGTCTCAAGATAGCCCTCAAAGTATATCAATGATACATAACTCCAACGCAACTTGGAAAGGATTCCATATAAGAGTGAGATGTCCCTAACCCAGGGTCTTCGATATAACCCTGATGGTATGAATCTACATCATGCAAATAAATGAGCTAATGTCAAACATGGAAAAAACTGCGTGATTACCAGCTAATGAGGTAAACAGTAACAGATGTGAGGGAATCCACCAATGAGGAAAATGGACCCCAAGGTACCTAGTATAGTCCACTAAGTGTGAATAGGTGAGCTAATGTTGAACACCAATGAATTCGATCAATCAGGAGCCAACGATGTAAACCCATTGTCGATCACAAGGAAGCCTCCCAATGAGGTTTGCAAGCTCCAAGGTACTATCGGTTCCTAGATCAAGCTCCTAGATAATGAGCTAAAGTTGATAGGAGAAGATCTGTTGAAGGAGGGCCTTGATGTATCCCCCCTCAATTGACACAGAACAAGCCATGATGATGTGATGAATGGATGAAGTCATGAAGAGGTGAAGTATAACTTACAAAGGGATGGTCGACTCAGAAAGGTCAACAGGCTACTGCAGATGGACGACACGGGTTGAGACTTCCCTTAAACACATATTGGCACAACACAAGAGTGACTTGGTAGCATGACTAATGAGCACCGTGTTATATCATGCAATCACCCAGGATACATCGAAGCACTCTCCATATGATTGGAAGAGTAACCAGCTAGAGGAGTAAAGACACTGATATGGATTGTATGACTCTTAGGCAAGCTAAAATCCAACTATGAGATAACGAAACAGACAGGTGCCATGTTCAAGGGTGACGCAACTGACACTGCCATTTCGATGACTAATGGAAAAATATGTTCCATCCCTTCTCTTTTTGTAAGTTCTGTTTTCATAAAGTTGTCGCCAAAGCCCAAAAAAGAGATAAAAATATACAAGGGAGAACCTCCTAGCCACAATAGACCAAGGTATTCCTTTTTTGTAACTAGTCCATCCCATTCCAGAAAATGGTTAAACTTATTGTTGGGTTGTGTTATATTCCTTCCATGACTAGCCTACGTAGTTAATTGGGGGGCAGAGCCGCCCCTTCATTGCACTGATTGCGTAGTGAGGGGGTCATAGGGGGGTGGGTAGTTCCCCTCTACGAGGTCTGGGGAGTGCCCCGGAATTTTTTTTTTTGGACCCTATATTAGGTTGGGCGGACCTACCTATGGTTTTATGCATGGTTTTCGCACATGGTTTTGGACGCGATGGTTTTTATCCATGGTTTTGGACGCGATGGTTTTGGGTCCATGGTATTGGATGCTTTGACATGGATAAATATGTATTGGAACATTGAAAGGAACATCATGAAAAATCAAGCTGGTAGTCCTAGTTTTGGGATCCAGGGGAAAATCTCTGTGTATATGTGTTTTATGTGTTATGCACTCGCATTGTTTATTTTTTGTGTTTTAGAATTTGTATGCAAGTAATTACCGTACGGGGTTAAAGCCTACACTTATACTGGGTAGACAACACTTCAGGTACTTTAACGAGCGTGAAGTAGACAAGTTGTCTTGACAAACTTTTCTAATTAAGGAGTTTGAAAATAGCTTAAATAAAACTCCTCTTGGAAGAACGAGTGGTATAGAGGATAACTACTGGTTCTGGTAATGATGGAACAACACAAGACATAATGAGGACAAGAGGTTGGCTAATAGTACCACTCTTCGCAATTTTTCCTTCAAGAAAGGGTAAACACAAAATGAAAGTAAATGGTAGGCCAAGCAAATGATGACAATGGAAGAGAGAAACCAAGGCTCATCATGCATAAGTAGGCTGATAAAAGTGGAAATCACAATGGATGAAGTGTGGAATCCTCCTTGGGTATAACCAGAAAAGAGATGAAGAAGAGGACATGTGGCTCCGATTCTAGGTCATGGCGTGTTAGAAAGAGAAATTCCAAAAAGGAGTAAAAAGGACTGCATGGACACCAAGATGGAAAAAAGTTGCTAACTAGGGTATCCATGAGCAGGTAAGATCTACCTCCAAGCTACCACATGCATAAAGGAAGTGGCTAAAGTCACAACTTGATGGGGTTGGACCTAAGGCATAAATATGGCTTTGATGGTTAAAATGCAACGAAGATGGTGATATGTGACCTACCCCTATATGCTAGGTTCAAAGAAACACAACTAAAGTTCAATGGATGTCGCAATAAAAATGCCACCCTATCCTATAAAAACCATCTAGAAAGACTAGACCCATGGTTAAATCACATAATGAAAGAAATAAACATGGATGAGGTAAAGAAAGGACCATGTGTTTTTTAATTTTTAATTTTTTAATTTTTTTTTGGATTTTTTGCATAAATAAGGCATGCAAAATACTCACATCACACACCAAACAAAAATATATAAATCATCACGCTCCTATGTACAATATGTACAAGTTCAACACAATCCAATAGGTCACGCTAAAGTGTGTTCATAGTCGGGCACTGGCCAAGGATTTTTATTTCACAAACTCATGGAGGTGAAAGGTACCATATGGATCATTAGTGTGGAACCATGCCAAAGGAAATCAAACTACCCAATTCAGAAATGTTGACCATGCCATGGATAATCTAACATAGTTTCACTCTTGAAATTAACCTGAGGACCTAAGGGAGGATCAAGACATAACAGAGGTACAGGAAGATTGTCAACAGGTGGTAAAGAGTATGATGATTCATGAGCAAGTTTAGCATTAGAATCCCAAGACTTGACTCGGTCCATGGGTGGAAATTCCATGGAACACTGAGGAGGTGCCCCATGAGTTGAGTCAACATTTAATATGTCGAGCTCTACATGTTCCAAATCGGGGAGACTAGAGGAAAAAGGAGGCATAACCTCCCTATGATTATCAGTGGATAAATCCATGGCCTCCAAGTTGACTAACCAGGCAGGATTGTCATCAAAGGAGTCATGTGGAATAGGCAGAGGGACAACCCATGTGGGCAAAGGGACCTGATCATATTCCATATTGGGATAGAGTTTCTGACCAACGTCAGGAGGTACTGACGAGACTACCAGAGAGGCAATCTCTTCCACAACAAGTGGCGCAGGGTGCTTACTAACTTAATCAATTTCCATAGGAGAAAGAGGCACCACCCAAGGATTAGGAGGTCTATGGGGTCCACAAGTTTCGGAAGTGATCAGATGCATATGAGTTGTGGTAGGAGTAGAATGAGTGTTAGGTGGAGGAAGTTGAGAAAAACCCCCATAAGAGCGGAACTTCTAAAGAGTTCAACTCCAACACTCTGATGCTAACCAGGGTGATATCCCACAAGTGGGACTGAGGTTCTCGTAGTGGTAAGTTGGGTTAATGGCATGCAATAGTCCAGTTGGTCAATGGTCACAATATTGCCTTTGTGAGGAAAGCAAAGTAATTGGAAAACAAACAAGATGAATGTGGTCATTGCATAAAACAAGCTACGACCAAGGAGTAGGTTGTAATCTAACGTGGCGTCAACAACTTTGACATCGACATGGATAGTTTTCCCTCCTAACTCAATGTAAAAATTTGGAAGAAACCCCTTGGGTACAAAGTTGTGTCCGTCAAAATCTTGGAGGGTTGTGTTGGGCGTGGTGAGTGTCAGAGAGCCAAGAGCCTTCCTGCAAGATACATACATAACACATGTGGAAGAGCCCTCATCCACCAAAGTGTGATGAATATTCCGATGGAAAATACACACAATGATTTGGAAAGAAATATGATGGGAAAGGCAAGGAGAAGCTTTTTCGGTGTTGAAAGCAATGATATTAGAGTGAAACGAATCAACTCCACCAATGGCAGAAAAGAAGGATTTGTGTTGCTGAGGAAAACTTTGCAAGACTTCCAAGGTAGACATGGCACAAGGAGCCTGGGCCAGATGTTCAACAATATTGTAGTGCTAAGCATCCTAGGAAAAAGGATTGTGTGTTGTCTTCCGGAGAACACCTTGAGGGGGGGGGGGGATAGACTGGTTCCACAGGATTATGGAAAGTGAGAGGTCCAGTGGAGGTAGGTGGAGATGATGAGTCCTTGGAGGTAGAAATCGACTTAGGAACATCATAATATTGGGCTTGCGTGGTCACATTTACATCTTCCTTGCACATGAAGACGAATGAATTATGAGAATATGACCCCTCGTTGCCCCCTTGTGGAGGTCGAGAAGGTTGAGTAACCATTTGTTGCTTGGGTTGTACAAGGAATGGATGAGTTAAAACAACAGGCTGTTGAGTAGATGGTGTTGAAAGAAGCCTATGGAAATCATCCATTCGAGGGAATTCGTGAGTAAGGTGGTCACCTTGACAAATTTTATATGGGAACTTGACTTTACGACGACGGTAACTAGTGCCCCCTCCCTGACTCTGAGGGTTGGGTTGAGACCAATTATGTTGCATTTAATTATGCAAGGAGCTATTGCTCCGTGATCTCATGCCTGATTGAGATCACCAAACATAAAAAGATAATGGACAATACAATCTAATAACAATCCCCAATCCAGATAACCATGCATGCAGTTTCGATGCAATTTATGATGCTACAAAGTATGAGCAAGTCACCTTGCCTCCTCGTAGGTTGGTGAAGGGTTTTGAGCCTGATGCAAAATCCTTGCGCTCCAATAAGATGATCTCTTTCATCCACTCCTGATCCAAAGTCTACACACAAACATAACCAAACAATGACGAGAAGTGATCTTCTGCAAAAGATTGTCGACTCAAAACATTTAGAAATCACACATATAAATTACTACAAAACTGATATAAGGGGGAGGAACATAGATTTTTATTAACCATATAAATGAAAGTACATCAAATGTATACCTTCTACCAAAGGAGATTCTCTCCTCTAGCTTATAGTATGGTATGCTCTCCCAATAAATCAAATCTCTCATGCTATAGTTTGGATACTCTCTCTTTGCCCCCTTTCCTCTTGGTGAGATTATATAGGCTTATTATATCCTCCGGGAGAATGTATCTAGACGCCTAAGGGCTTGAGAAGTTAGGAAACTTCTACAATAATGGACCCCTAGCCAACTCATACACATGTGGGTCAAGTTGATCTCCTTGGGAATGACAAACTCTAGAAACCTTTTTCGCAATTATGAGTTTTTTCTCAATTATCTCAATTATGAAATATTTTTTATCTCATAATTATAATATTTTGGAAAAATAATTATGAGAAATAACTAAGTCTGTAATTCTACCCCTTTATCATGGGATAAATCTCACATAAGTAAATGCAAAGGTGAAAGAAAGATAATGCATCTAAACCAAAAAACATAGGTAAGTTAATATTGGGTTTCTCTCACCCTAATGGAGTGGAAAATAGGGTTATAACAAATTCCCCCTAATGCATGAATTCAAAAGAGAAGCTGATGGTCGAAATAAATTATGATAAAACTCAGAGGTCGAAATGGGAGTGAGTAAACAAAACCAGGGCTGTGGATCAGACAACTTTGGAGCTGACTAAATGGGTCATAGGCAGGAGAAGCCCTTGACCAACCATGTGATCCCCCCATATAAGGAGTGGAATGATGTACCTATTGGTAAAGAAATGGGTTCGGCCTAACATAAGATTGCTTCGGGCCAGCATGACTTCTAAATGGAGGTTGCTTCCTGGGGTAAGTACTGTTGGACAGCAAAGGACCCCCAAAAGCATGGCCCTTGACGGGGTTGTACCCAAGGATAGAAGAAGGGCCACTCTTCACAATAGGACTGACATAAGGGGGATAACTCGTGTGAGAAATGATACTAGCAGTGGAGTTGCCCCTAGGTAAACTAACCCCCCAGTAAAAGTACTAGAAGGTGGCACCCCTCCAAAAAGTGAACTGTACCAAGCTTGTGACATACTAGAAGTAGCGTTGCCCCCAGGCTGACCAGGAACAACTGGTGATCCCCACCACATATTACTATAAGTAACCATACCTAACTGAGGGACATTGAAAGCACCAATTATGTTGCATTTAATCATGCAAGGAGCTATTGCTCCATGATATCATGCCCACTTGAGATCACCAGACATCAAAATATAATGGTTAATATAATCTAATAATGGTCCCCAATCTAGATGGTCATGCATGCAGCAAGTAGTCGAATATATGCTATAAAGATACGAGATCACACCTGGAATCCTCACATGTCGAGTAAGGGTTTTGAGTTTGATGAAGATCTTGTGCTCTACTCAAGTGATCCAACATGTCTGCACCCGATCTCTATCCCTGCATAGAAACACAACTAAACAAGGACAACAATTGATCTTCCTTAGAAGATCATCAGATTAAAAGCAATAGATATGATCATATAACACACTGAACAAAAATTCATGTAAGGAAGGGAACATAGATTTTTATTAACCATATAAATGAAATTACATCAAATATATACCTTCAACAAATAAGATCCTCTCCTCCAACTTGCATTATGGTATCCTCTCCCAAGTCAACAAATCTCTAACGTTATATTTTGGATACTCTCTCCTCTTTGTGAGATTTATAGGCTCATTCTATCCTCTAGGAGAATGTACCTAGACACCTATGAGCTTGAGAAGTTAGGAAACTTCTACAATAATGGACCCCTAGCCAAATCATACACAAGTGGGTCAAGTTGATCTCCTTAGGAATGACAAAATCTATAAACCTTTTTCACAATGATGAGATTTTCTCAATTATCTTAATTATAAAATAATTATTATCTCATAATTATAATATTTTGGAAAAATAATTATGAGAAATTACTCAATTATGTAATTTCACCCTTTTAACATGGGATAAATCTCACATAAGTAAAATAAAAGGTGAAAATGGATGCATTTTAGCCAAACAACTAAGGTAAGTTGAACTTGGGTTTCTCTCACTATAATGGAGTGGAAAATAGGGTAATAACAATGCCCAATATTTATTTAGACAAATAATAATGATAATAATAATAATAATAATAATATAATTCCATAAAACATATCCACATACAGGTGCAACAACTCTTGACAAGCCCTCAATGAATCCTTAGTTGCGATTACGACATGGTTTTCCTGAAGGGGGCTTCTCCCCCTCCACCAGACAACACTGCGACATTTCAGGCCATCATTGCTTCTCTCTCAAAAAATCAATGAACCAAGGAAACAAAGGCAAGATTTGTGAAAAAGGTGGAGATTATACCCTCGGTGACCCTTCTTTCTGATTTCAGACAAAATTCCTTGGAGTTTAATCAACAAACATTTGTGGGGAAATTCATAGGAATGTAGTCATCCCCAAAATACATGAAACAATTGTTGGAGAAGACATGGAAACCCTTGGTGAAAGTAAATATTGGAATGTATTCATGCATGAATGGGTTTTTCTCTTTCTGTTTGAATATAAGGAAGACAAACAAGTAATCTTTCGGAATGGACCATATTTCTTTGGAGCTTGAGGCACACATTTGAACAAATGGTCACTGGATTTTGACCTAGATGAAAACATGCCAAATACGGTGCTCGTTTGGGTAAACCTCCCAAGGTGACTACTCTCATGTTGGAGTGATGATTGTCTACACATGATAAGAAATGGGCTGGGAAATATCCAGATAGAGTTGAACTTAAATGCTTCCAGTTTGCATGCGCAAAGATTTAAATTGAAGTAGATATTGAGAAAAGGCTACCCTTAGAAATAAATATTACTTAGGTTTTAACGACATTGGAAATCCATCAACCAAAGGGATCTCCCCAATGTGAAGTCCCAAGTAGACCTCACACTGTTTGGTTTAGGAGTCCCATTCGGTATGATGGCCCAATTTCCATTTACTTAGAGATATGCCTTGGCTCTAACTGTTAGCACATGAGAGTGTTATGTTGGTATCTTCAAACAAAAAACGTGTTCCTGGTGAGTGCGTAATGTAACTGTGTGAAGGTTAGCTTACTCTAAAGGGGGAAACATGTACACCATCCAATAGAGTAGTCGACACAGATGTGACAGTTGTTATAACCAATACACGTCAGGTTTGTCTAATGTCCTATAGAGTAGTCCAGAAGGACGAGACAACTATGATAAGTAATACATCATATCTTCAACATTGTAAGTAATAAAATAACCAAAGTAGTTCAACTATATTAGTACAAGTTAAGCAAACATGCATTACAAATGTTTAGAGAGTAGTCTTACAAAAATATATAAAATATACATGAAAATGTGTTGGCATTAATAGGCTTCTAAATTAAGCAAAAGTCCCAAGACACATTTGTACACCATACATCACTAGTCCCAGTAGTGGGACTTTGGAGCCACTCCTCGCTCCTCAAAGAACAGATTGAAAACTCTCAAGGCTATGTGGGAAGAGCCAAGGTGAAAATTCCTTGCTCATACAATCGGAGGGGTATATATAGCCAAGGGTGATGCTTGACCCTTGTGACTCTTGGACTACCCTCATGACTGTTCAACTTCCTATGAATTTTCAACTGACATGACTCTTCAACTTCATGTGTGTGTCCATTGGACTTTCACTTTACATTACATTCAATTACTATAGATATGGCCCATAGTGGTGATGTGGCCTTGAAAACTCATGAAAAAACTTGACATGACACTGCTGACATGGATTGGGTGGTTGTGGTGGCACTGTCAAGTTGTTGTTGCTACTGATTGATGCATGTGATCTTGGATGTGCTTTGTCTTCACCTCTGAATGGCTTGATGCTGCGGGGTATTCAATGGTCTTGGACTTGTAAGATGGTTACATGCATGTGTTCCTTTCGCTTGAGCTTCTTTCATCCATCTAATTGTAGGTAAGTTCTAGCTTGTTCGCTCCTTCTTCATCCTATTCTTTGTTTCGCCATGATCTATCAATGTACTTGTTCCTGTAATTCACTCAGGATGGGACAACATTAAATCCGTAACCTCCGAGTCTAAGATGATGTATTGTTTTTCATGGACCGGGCTCGGGATAAATGAGAGACTAGGAAGAGGACCAAGTAATTGTGCACTGCATAGTTCTAGGTGACAGGGAGGGAGACTGGTCACTAAGACTGTGGAGAGTGTAGCTTAGGCTTGGATGGGGAACTTCGGGGTACAATATTTACTCTCAAGGAAAATTGTGCAGAGGCCACTGGGAGGTAGGATTGTGCAATTGAGTACACCAGTGGAAGCTACAAGGTGGGACCCTGAGGCACACCTCTACGCAGTTTCCTAAGGGAAGACAAGGCAAGACAACAAAGGGACTAGAGGACAGTTTTGTGCAATTTTTGAGAGTAGTGAGTCTCAGCTGAGGGATGTCACTAGGAGGACACCTCTGCACAGTTTCTGGGAGTAGTGCAAGCTCAGGTCTCTGTACAATGCAAGGTTCCAACAAATAAGAAGAAGGCTTGATGATTGATCTTGCGAAGTGCATAATTCAGGTTGGGCCTTGAGGTAGTTCTTGCACAATTCTAAGAAGAAAGACATGTTTCTCACCTCTGGCATTTCTCAATGCCACTGACCTGGAGGATAGCCTCAAGAACTGCATAGTTCCAGGCAATAGAGCAACACCACTGAGGGATGAGACTATGCAGTGCAGCTTAGTCGGGGTCCAGTGAAGTGGCGTTATTCAGTCGGAGATACTTTCAGGAAAATGGCTAAGTGTTAGAGGCAAGTGAACTTGTGAGAAATTAAACATTATGATGACACACTTAGCATACTTTGACAACATGAAAACACTGACCATTGGGAAAACAGAGTAGCGCATGACCCTCTATGTGATTGTCTAGAGATGAAAGCGACAAGTGTGACACTTGGGATAGACCTTTGGATGACTGTGACGACACTTGTGCAACAGTGCTTACAACTTTGTGTATGAGTGTGATAGGTGTTCACATGGCGAGGACAACTTGTATACACAAAGACCAACCTTCATGCTCAGCAGAATGGTTTGCAAAAATGAGATAACAACCAAACACGTCAAAAGACGACAATTGATCCAACAAGCGAAAGGGAGAAAGACACGTAGAGGAAACACATGTAATGAATTTAAGTGCTTGCAACCATGCATTTCATTGAAGACAAAATGATATGACAATGATAAGTAGTGATTCAAGCCACACTAAGATGTGTATTTCAAAAGATGTGCTTCGTTTTCCATACCTACCTCCAAAGGGTTATGCATGAGATGGAGTCTTCATGTGGTCTTGATCTTCTATCATACCTTGGGTTCCTTGGTCTGGCTATCTTCCTCCTTAGCTACTTGAGAGTCCTCTAGCATGTAATACTTCTTGTGACCACTGAGGGACACATATGCATATCTTCAGTGGGCAGTGACTATTGCGGGATGAGGCCAGGGGAGGACACATCTGCACAATTTCAAGATGCATGGTAGACTGAGTAGCTAAGGGACAAACTACACAGTTTTAGGATGCAAGGCACTGTTGTGGGATGAGGTCTTGGGAGGACACATCTACAAAGTTTTAGGATGCAAGGCAGACTGGACAGCTGAGGGAAAAAACTGTGCAGTTTTTGGAGACAGTAGGTTCCGGCTTAGGGAAGGACACTAGGGGAAACCCACTACACAGTTTTGAATTCTAAGGGAGGATGGGATTTCCTCAATTGCAAAGTTAGTGTGTGAGATGAGTGTGAAATATGTCTATGTGATGAGGACAAACCATTCTCACAAAGATTTCCCCTTGAAGAAAAACAAACTTTCCTTTTCATGACAAGTGATAACCCCCTGCCCAAGGATGACACATACTATATAAAGATAAAAGTGTGAATGACTCTTCAGATCAAAGAGGGAAGATTGAGATCACAAGCTTACCAAATAAGTGACTAAGGAATGATTGATCACATGATCCACAGTAGGCTCCAAAATTTGAGTACAAGCCAAAATTTTGAAGGGTGTTGCAGCCTCTACAACACTTGGTGACACACTAGTTGAATTTTAGCATCTCTGTCTTGGTTTTTTCAGTGCAGGGCCTTCGTCTATTAGGGAGTATTTATTCATCATGCAGATTACTTCGGCTTCCCCACTTACCCCATGGACAAACATGGTTTTCCTTGTATCAACTCAATTGAACACAACACAAGATTTAGCCAGATCACATTGTTTCGAATTGGGAAGGGTAGTTTAGCTCGCGAGCTTAAGAATTTCAGAGTATAGTTTTTTATCTCTGGTGTTGCTCCACTATCAGCAGCCCTGGAAAGTACCCCTGTGGAGTTGCTTGCTTCACCTCTCTGTGCAGGAAGCCTTTCTCTTCTTTTGCCTTTGTTGTTTTTGAAAGAGACCGTGCATAAGCTATTATTTATTTTTGGGGTGGAAAAAGGATCCTGACTTATTGAGAGTAGTAGAGGTTGTTCCTTCAAAGAAGCATGTAAAGACTTCTGATTTAGGTTTTCTCGTTTATATTTTTCCCCTTTACCATTTCTACTAGTTGGATAAGCTTGAACACACCAAAGCAGAAAACTGAGTACATGCATGAGGTTCTAGATTGGACAGAGGTTCATGGTTGAACCAAATCTCTCCTTACAGATGGATCGTATTTTCCGTCAAGACTTTGTCAACCAAAATCTATAACCATACACAAGGAAGACAAAAACAGGACTAGCCAAGGGCTGCAATGTCACAAGACTCTTTAAGATTTAGCCACATAAATATTCAAAAGCCAAGGCACAAGCCCAGGAAAAACACTTATTCACTTAGTGAAAACAAACGGAAAATTGAATAAGGAAGGAAACAAAGAAAGAAGAAATAAGACACAAAACCAAGAAACCAAAATCGAAAGACAAGACAAAAAAATGACTAAAACAAACGTGATGTAAAATCATAATAAGAAAATGAGAATGAACTACCGGGAACGAGTGTAAGATGAGTTCAAGGAAAGGAAAACTAAGATGCAACTAATCCTACTCCTATCATAATAGCTAGACGGTCGGGGTTATGTGTAATGAAATTTCCAATGAAGTCACTATAGTCAGTCTCGACCTACATCCATAAAGATATGAATGATTAAAATAGATAAAACGTGATGTGCAACAAAAATATAGAAACTTGAAAAAATTTCACATGGGAGGGAAGGTCTTGCCTATGGGTAGAAAGACGTGTCACAACCACTACTTTTACCCATTGCACATTCTTACCTCTTTGATGGATAACAATTTTCAACAAACATCTGAAGCATATTGTGGGTGCGTCCTTGTCTGCACTGAGCTTCTTAGCAAGCGCAAGGAAGGATTGAAACTTGCTGCCCGCAATAGAGCTTGCCAAGTAAGATTGTTCCAACCATTCAACGATTGGATCATAAAATTCATGATGGTCATCTTGAAAGCCTCGTGATCTTTGAAAAGATGAATTTTTGATTGGAGAATCATGATCATGATGGGAATCTTGTAAGGAAAAATAGATCTGGTCATCCTCAATGGTCATGCGAAGACAATGAGGACCTGCCATTACCATCCATGAAGGTTGAAGTGCCTCACTTGCTTGATGGAAATCTGAAGAGAGAGATGTTAAGCAATGAAGATGAGAGAGAGTGAAGCAACTTTCATTGGATGTGTTGATGGGAAAATGATAAGCCAAATTACAATCGCCCAAGATAGAGAAATGATTAGATGAGCTAGTTGAGACGTTAGATTCCCAGTTTGCAATGAACAAGGAAAAATTCATTCGAACAATCTTGTGAATGCTCTGAACAATGGAACCAAGTTTTTTGTGAGCTAAATATGACATACCACCTTCCTGCAACTGGTGACAAATTGCGTAAGCATCACAGTCATCACAAGAATTTAAGAAGGATGCTAGCACCATGAATGCATGAAACTAGTTGAGACATGGTGGATGGAGAGGAACTTGATTCGTGTGACAACTTGTGAGTTCATCATCACACAAGGATATTATGGTGTGATGAGATGACATATTTTCAGTAAAAGATTCACAAGAAGACCGAGGAGCTGACCATGAAGGGGGAAATTCGATAACTATGATTATGGGGAAAGATAGTTTTTGAGATGATCAACTTCACAATTCCATGACTTCATGAGAGACGAGCATTCCCAACCCAAGTTTGATGTGGGATTTTTGCATGGAGATATATGTGCTATGACAAATTTGTTAATTTGATCATAAGTGAAATTTTAAAAATTTGACCGATCACACCCAGAATACCAAACGTTTTTTACACGATAATTCACATCAAGTGCAACCATGCAGATAGAAGGATTGTGCATGAGAAGCCAAATTTTATTTGGTTAAAGGGGCTTACTAGGGTGGTGAAGTCTTGACATAACCATCAAAGGATGTTGAAGTGCCCTGAATCCCTGGAATGTCCCATAACTTCCTAGAATTGTGGAATTGCATTTTGAAGCTTGAACCAAATCATGCATGTCTTGAGGGTGGTTGTTAGTGCTAATTTAAAAATTGATTTCTGAATGGCAGCCATCTCTGTCACAAGTTTGAACAACAATCAAATTGCTGAATTGAAGAGGATCTTCTGATGGTACGTCAAAAGATAAATGAATTGGTGAACTCGCATGAGCAAGTTGATTTGATGATTTGTCTTCATGCAACATAAGAGATGATGCGGGGTGGTAAGAGTCCTGTGTGATTATAATGGTTTCAATTTAATCATGGGAAACCTCACCATCTTGTCTAAATCGATGAGATAAGTCATCGGATGGAGAAACAAAAGAGCATAGAGTATCTTCGCCGCATGTATGGAAGGACACAAGGGAAAGTGAGGTGAAGGGGAAGTTTCAATATGGACATCTTCTTTGACCAAAGCACATTCTAAATCTGAGTCAGATCCTTCATGAGAAAGCAAAGGATCACATGATGTGCTTGGGAATTCATCATGACATATGGAATCATGGGAGTAATGGCTACCCAAGGCTGGGGGTTGATCGAAATAATTGATTGTACATGATGTTCCACTGATATTAGCAGATTGAGAATCGTTCAAGAATGGAAGCTTATTGTTTTGATGTGGACAATTTTCAAACAGAGAGGGAATATTGATAGTGTCCTCACCTTTATGCTCCTCTTCCTATTTAATGTGACTGCCTTGTCTCTGATCGCAATTTGAGCCAACAACTTGGGAATCAAGAGAATGCAAACAACTGGCCGGTGAAGCAGATTGATTAAGCGAGTCATGGTACAAGGTGTCATGGCTTGTAGATGATAGAGGATGGAAGAGATGTAGATCATATTCAAGAATTGAGTTATGAATGACAAAATCCTCTTGCAGAATGGAGGAGTGAGTCTTCGTTGTAGGCTTATTAAGCCATTTTGGAATTTCCTGCATTGAAGAGGAGACATACGAGAAAATGGGTTGGGGACATGCTGCACAGATTTATTGGCTTCATGATCACCGCAAGGGGAACCCACATTGGGAATGGAAAAGGAGGAGGACAAGGAACAGATAGGGTATTGGGTTCCTCCTCTGCAATATGAGGTGCCTCATGATCCACAAGATTTTGGGAGGAAGGGAAATCAGGAGGTTCACCATATTGGGAGACATGAACCAAGCGTGTAAACTCTTGTCTCAAGAAATATAAGTTCAAAATGTTGTCAGGAATTTCACAACAGAGGTGAAGGAACTGATCAACAAAGTCCTCAACTGATTAATCAGGCTCCATTCTTAAACGATGGAGTCTTTCACAAACATCTTGGTGGTAATAGAAAGCTTTACACAACATATTGGTAATCTGAGCGAGTAAATGGACTGAAGCAACGGGTACTGTATGACACAACTGTTTACCATGACCTTCGAATGTGAGGGTGATTAATCTAGCCATGACATCTTCAGAACCTAATTTGTTACAAAAACAAAGATGGATAACTTGAAACAAATGTTCATGAAAAGTCGATTCACCCTCACCATCGAACTTAAGTTCGGATAGGTCATGAATGAATTCCACAGGGATGGTACAATTAAGCTATTTAGAAATACATCTCGGGATTATGATTTTTGGAAGAGCCATTTTAAAATAAGAGATTAAAACTAGACTCTATGGGTGTAGCCTATTGTTTGGCCCTCCTTCTAGCGTCATTTTGTTGACGGTCCTAGAAATTCTTCAACCAAGGGGATCTCCCTGATGTGAAGTCCCAACTAGACCTCATGCTGTTTAGTGTAGGAGTCTCATTCAGTATGATGGCCCGGTTGCCATTTACTTATAGATTTTCCTTGGCTCTAGCTGTCAGCACATGAGTTCAAACAACAAGGTACATGTGCCTAGTGAGTGCATAATGTAAATGTGTGAAGGTTCTCTTACTGCAAAGGGGGAGAGTAAAGTATGCCTCTAGGTGAGAGGTAGTAGTACCACCCTGGAAGAGACAAATGCGAACGAGAAAGTGTCTATCCAACATCCAACAATGTAGTCCACAATGGATGTGGCAGTTGTTAAAACCGAAGTGCAAGGGAAAACACGAACACCATCCAACATAGTAGTCCACACGGATGTGACGATCGTTATAACCAGTACAAGAAAGGTTTATCTACTGTCCTCCGTAGTAGTCCACAAGGACGAGTCAACGATGATAATCAATACAACACATCTTCAACAATGGAAGTACTAAAACAACCACAATAGTTCAACTATCTTAGTATAGGTTAAGTAAATATGCATTGTTGAGAAATGGCAACAAGAAATTCCGATTTAATTTGTCCTTGAAATAAACTATGAATTAAAATAGAATTATTTTCTCATAGCAATTTGAAAATAATTAATTAAGTTTAATTAACTTAATTAATTTAGGAAATTTGAATTGGAAGTCTTTTAGAAGACATGTATATGTTCTCCCTAACTTATAGGAGTTAAGGATGAGTTATGAATGAGTTGTAATTAGTTAACTCAGTTTATTTAGTTAAGTCCAGTTAAATTAGTTCCAATCGGTTTTAGGAACTAATATTGAGTAAATAGTCATTTTGGACACTAGTGACCTAATTAGTGCTACTCTAATTAACTGAAATTTCCACCATCAGAAACTCATGCATGTCGATTCTGAGTAAGACCCAGTTGAGACTAGAGTGCAAGGATAGTGTACTATTTTTTTTTATATTTTTCTTAGTTGTACTGATAGTGCATGCAATTAGGAACTGATCCTTGACGGATTGCACTATTTTTAAAGGCTTTATTTCCCTTTAAATACAAGCTATCCTTCATAGGAATTACACATTGGAATAGAGAATTGGAGAGCTTGTGAAATGAATAAGCTTTGGCCTTGATATTTCTTATGAGTTGGAGATTGAATTTGCTCAGTGCCGGGAGTGTTCTAGAGAGAACAAGCATTGTAATTTCATCTTGATTTTCCTGATTAATACAAAAAAGATAGTTGGGTTTTGAGCTATGGCTTTCCCCAGATATTTATTGTGTTATGTGCCCTTGATTCTCTTCTTTTATTGATTATTGTTTTCTCTATGTTTATGGGCTTCCACTATAAAGAGTAGAAATAGATTCTTGTCTCTTGTTTTGGTAGATTACATGAGCTTATGAATCGACATGGTTATTGTTATGAAACCAGCTCACAAAAGGATAGAAAATATATATCAATGCATTATAAATCAACCTCTTCGAGGGGGAAACCTCCTTTATATTACAAAATTGAACAATTCTTGCATGATACAAATGACAAGACCTCCTTTCTATATATAGGAGTCTAACGGGTTATAATGTAATCAAAGTCGACATAACAATAATTTAAGGGCACAACAATAACAATAGTGGGCTTCTATGGGCACAATAATAACAATATGGGGACTAAATGGGCATAACACTATAATAAGGGAGTTACACTAATAACAATAAGGGGTTACGCTAGTAGTATAGGGACCTAACATGACCCTCTCCTTCAAAAAGTGTTGTCGTCAATGCTTGAATAGTTTTGGATGCTTCTGTATAAAATTCTCTTCCTCCCATGTGGAATCTTCAGTGGGTAAGTTATTCAACTTGATGAGATACTCTAAAATTGATCGATTTCATAGCTATCGAGTTCTTGTTTCCATGACTGCTTCAGGTTCCAATATGATTTTTCCTTCCTCGTCAAGTTCTAAAAATATCGTTTGAACTGGGAGCTTGTCACTTATGTAGGAATTTACAGGGTAAGTTCCTTAGAAAGAACACCAAAGGATACTGCTCACATACAGATCATAGATCAATACACTAGTATTGTTGACGTGGTTAAAACCCTCAAAGAGGGAAACAATCCACGACCTGAGCCAACGTGGCCACTTCAGGAAATTTATTAATAAAAGAATGAAAGTTTACATAAGCTTCTCTCATGAACGGTTACCCTACAAATGACCCTCCATGCTCTTTAAATAGAGATCATGGACCAATCAGGTGTTAAGCCACGAATCAAGTGTCAGTAATACAGAGGAGAGAATGAACCGTCGGATCACTACATATCGTGACCATTGGATTGTAAGTTACAAAAAGTACATAGTAAAGAAACACACTTTACCTAACTCTACACTAGACCAAGTTACACTTAACTATTTCCTATGTATTGGAATATCCTAACATCCCCCCTTAAGAACAACTTGGGATAGGATTGAAGGATTTACAAATATAACACAATAGGAGA
>APFE030503382.1:100828-181124 GCA_000404065.3 Pinus taeda | reverse complement strand
TCGGGATCCTAGTTACTGGTTTGGAATGTTTATCAACACCTGTGAGTTGTGGATTTTGGTGTAATGGAAAACCTCTTCAATTGAACGGAAAAAAGCTTTCAGTGGCGTTCTTGTGATTGTCAACAGTTACAAACGCTGGGGAGTTTCTAACTAAATCTTCGTAACAACTAACTGAAACTAACCATTCGGATTACATGAAGCAGACCTAACCAATAATATTTTTCCATATTATTCAAATAAATATTTAAAACTTAGACCTAAGATCTAGGGATACTACAGGCAACCCAAATCCATTATTTATTTTCTGCCAACTTCCTGGTTTTGAAATGGTGGTACAATGGAGGAGGGAGCATCACTCATTGGTCTTTCTGCTCGAACGGGTGTGATTACACTATTTGGAATCTCATAAGGCAATATTTCTTTATCTGAACATGAATATTCAATTTTGTTTACTAAACTTCTAGATTATATTGCTTTTGTAAATACTAGATCAACAATAACTGAAGTGCCATTGAAGTCCAATATAGACCATCTTGGCGTACTAAATGAAAAGAATTGTTAAACTATTACATATTTTCAATAATATTATTTTTTAGGATTTCCAATTTTTGGGATAGTATTACTATGTATAAGTAAACTTAAGTGAACCAAATTTAAATATAAAGTTAACCATTTATTATAGCATACCAAAATTATATTTGTTATTCATTTTTAGTGAACAAAATAAATGAATATGAATGATGAATATTATTGGGTAAACATAAAACGAATATAACATGCATAAAAGAGGAATAATTAATAATTGAGGCAACGTTACATTATAATGCGAGTTAAACTAAATATATGAAAATTAATGTATATGTATGTAAAATAAAATGAATAATTCAATGTGACAGTAATTGGAACATTAGAGAGAGAGATTCTGATATGTTAAAAGCAAAAGCAGTAACACTATGCAAGTGATACAAATGATTGCGCAATAGTTAGTTTATTTATGAAAAATAGGTAAAGCCCCGGGGAACTGCTCTTCAACAAACAAGCTAACAAGCTAGCAATATAGCTACAACGATGAGACTCTTCACTGTGCTCAGAGAATCCTTGGGGTTTTATTTAAATAGAGATATTATATGGATGGGTATTGCGCTATGCAATAGAGTACCTGATGCTACAATGGGTACTACTTGTAGCAGGTGAAACAATCAGTGAGTTGAACCTGAGCACCAATGGCACCGTTGCAAATCCACCCAATGTGGACATGCAGGGAAATAAGGTAGACCGTGCAACCAATCTGAGAGAGTTCCCCATTGCAGACTCCTTGCCTGTACGCAGTGGGTGAGCCTACAATCGACGTCTTGTATTTGTAATCGCTCGCGGGCGTGTTTTGTTCCAGATCTATGAGTAGCTTATAGGGAGTATCAAAGAAAGGACTTCCACTTTGGATAATCTCTGCGTTACACACATATGATGTCAAGCATTAATCACGAACGGTGTCGCTCACTATCCAAACGGCGCCGATCACTATTCAATAGATGGCAAATCCGACGTAGTTAATGTGTATCCATAGCTAAATTTTTTTATAAAAGTAGAAGCTTAGTAATGAATCGATCAAGTTTTAGGAGTGTTTTTGTTGTTTGATATGGTATTAGAGCTCTGTGTGAGGCTCGGTGGTGTGTGTAATATTCCCACGCTCTATGTGTTTGAGGTGAGCGATCAGAGTGGGTGAAATATCACTGTGTGTTGTAGAGGAGTCGAGCAAAGGAGCTGTGAGTTGTGTTGAATGTTGAGTTTGTTTGCTGTTGCAAATGGTGAGGCGGTAGTGCTGTTGTGAACTTGCAGTCCACCTGGTGAGGTCTGTTTGTAAGAGCAGTGTTTTGTAAATCTTGAGGAGGAAGGCGCGCCCCTATCCAGAGCCCTATGGAGCTATTTCTTGCTTGGAGGGCTACACGAGGGAAATCTAACTCTGCATACCAGAGCCGTGGTCAATCTATGTGCTGGTCGTGCATGACTGGAAAGGACCCTGCCTCTGTCGTTGCTGGAAACCCTGTGCTATTTTTTATCTAGAAAAAGGAAGAGCCCTAAATCCGCTGCCACTGAAGCCGCTGAGTGAAACACTGAATGAAGTATGGAGTGTCCCACCGTTGAATCATGCTGCCACTGTTGAAAGAGCACTACTACACTCATTGAAGTGGATGAGTATTTTGTTTTCTACCATAAGATTTGTTTGAGCTTGGTATATATGAACTCTTTGTGAAGAAAAGTGGTAAAGCTCGTCATCTTGCATTTTCTAATCCAAATCTGGTAAAAGAAGGTGCTTATTTTTAATGAGAAAATTATAATGGAGTGATGAGGTATTTAGTACTTGTTTAATGTGGTGAAATTTTTCTGATATTTAGTGAAATTTGGTGTATTTGGAATTAGATTTGGTGGCATTTTGGTGATTGGAGAAAGTTTTTTTTTCATCATGGCAAATTTGTTGCCTGATACTTATTTGAATGAATTCATTAAACTTGATGGAGGAAATTATGTGAATTGGAAATTCAAGTTACTAATTATTTTAGAAGGTTATAATTTGTGGTCCAATGTGAGTGGGCATTAGCCCAAACCCACTGTTGCAGGTTCTATTCCAGATTGGGAGACAAGGGAGACAAAAGAAAAGGTGTCGTTGCGTATGTCCATAAGGACAACATTATTCCTCACATCAGAGATTGTAAGACATCAAAAGAAACATGGGATACGTTGAAGGGTTTGTATGAAACAACAAATACAAACCGGATCTTGTTTTTGAAGACTAAGCTTTTATCTCTAAAAATTGAAGCAAATGAAAATATGAGCAATTTCATATCTCGTGTCAAAGATTTAAGTAATAAGTTAGGAGATATTGGTGAAAAGGTGTCTAGTACTGACTTAGTCACCATCACATTAAATAGTTTAGTGGAAGATTATCAAATTTTTGTTTCAAGTCTTTCAGCGAGAGAGAAACCCCCTGCATTTGATGAATTGACAGATATTCTTCTAGAAGAGGAGGAGAGGGTGAAGAGCTTTAATTTGGGCTCTAGTAGTTCAGATTTGGCATTAGTAGCCAAGGGAAAATATCCAAACAGAGGCAAGCCATGGGACAAGAACAAAGGAGGCAAGATTCAAGCAAAACAAAAAGGTATGACATAGTCTAAATTTCCAATCCATGATAAGAGAAATGATGATTGTTATTATTGTGGCAAACCTGGGCATCATTCTAAAGATTGTTATAAAAAGAAATATAATGAGTCTAGGCAAAGAAACAGAAGGCATAATGGAAATTTTGTGGACAAAGATACCTCAATCAGTGATGGATTTAAAAATCTTAAATTGTTTGTTTCTAATGCTGCATTGTCTATGGAAAATGATGATGTGAATGCTTGGTTCATTGATTCTGGTGCATCATTCCATATGCCTTGTAATAAGGAGTGGTTTGATGAATATTATGAAAACATTTATGGAACATATGTTTATCTAGGAGATAATAGATCACTTAAACTTCAAAGTTATGGAGTAATAGGTGTGAATTTGCTTAATGGACAAGAGAGACAGATCCATAATGTGATGTATGTTCCTGGTATCAAAAAGAATTTAATTTCTTTTTCTACTGTTGCTGACCAAGATTTAAAGGTGGAATTTGTTAAATCACATTATGTAGTAAAAGACATTCAAGATCAAAACAAGGTTATTGCCACATGAACCAGAGTTGGAGGCTTGTATAAGTTGGATGTGACCAGGAAAAGTCATCAAGCATTGGCATCTACAACAATATCAAAAGTAGATTTATGGCATCAAAGGTATGGACATCTAAATCACAAAGATTTACTGCTACTTCAAAAGAACACAATGGTTGAAGGACTTCCTGTCTTGAAGAATGATCATGTTGAATGTGAAGCATGTGTACTTGGCAAGCAACATAGGGAGGAATTTCCTATACATAAAGAAAAAAGGCAAAGTGAAATACTTGAATTAATTCATACTGATGTATGTGGACCTCTGCAAACTAGATCTATTGGTGGAGCATGGTATTTTCTTATTTTTGTGGATGATAGATCTAGCTATACATGGGTTTATTTCATAAGAAAGAAGAGTGACGTTTTTGAGTAATTTAAAGAATTTAAGAGTATGGTGGAAAAACAAACTGGTAATTACATCAAAATTTTGAGATCTAATCAGGGGGGAGAATTCAAATCAAGAGAATTTAATCAATATTGTAAAAGAAATGGGATTCTGCAACAATTTATAGTGCCACATACACCTCAGCAAAATGGAGTTGCTGAGAGGAAAAACAAAACACTAGTTGAATGTGCACGTAGTATGCTTCAAGGTAAAAATATCTCTAATGGTTTTTGGGATAAAGCCATTAATACTGATGTTTATTTGAAAAATAGGAGTCCAACCAAAAGTTTAGAGCTTAAAACACCTTTTGAAGCATTTTATGGGTACAAACCAAAAGTGAGTCATTTATGAGTTTTTGGTTGCAAGGCATTTTCTCATATTGCAAAATATGAAAGAAGAAAATTTGATGCAAAGTCAATTAAGTGCATATTTATTGGTTATTGTGATAATCAGAAAGCATACAAGTTGTTTGATCCTAGTACTCCTAGACTGCTTGCAAGTAGGGATGTGGTGTTTCATGAGAATGCAAATGAAGGTGATAAAATAAATAATACTAGTGTATGGCATGATATTGATGATTATGTCAAACAAGAACAGGAACAAGCACATGAACAGATACAATCTCAAGAGCAAGGAGCATCAAGCAGTGATGATACTCCAAGAAGAGAAGAGGAGACTCCGCAAAGCAAAAAGAAAGATGAAAGTAGTAAAACTCCAAGAAGGTCATCATGTCAAAGTCAGGTACATGTAAATTATAAAGATTATGCATTAATGTCTCTTGTTATGAACGTTGTAGAACCTTCAAGCTATGATGAAGCTAAAGAATATGCAGAATGGAAAGATGCAGTGAATGAAGAATATAACTCTATAATGAAGAATGACACATGGTAATTAACAGAATTGCCTAAAAAAAAAGTTCCCATAGGATGCAAATGGCTTTATAAATCCAAGTTTAATGTTGATGGAAGTATTGATAAACATAAAGCTAGATTGGTTGCAAAAGGATATTCACAAAAGGAGGGAATTGATTATGAAGATACTTTTGCACCTCTAGCTAAGTTGGACACAATTAGAATCATGATTGCATTAGCTACAAAATCTAATTGGAAAACGCATTAGTTACATGTCAAATCTGCATTTTTGAATGGTGAGTTAAAAGAAGAAGTTTATTTAGTTCAGCCTGAAGGGTTTGTAAAAGAGGGAGAAGAGCATTTGGTTTTCAAGTTAAAGAAAGCTTTATATGTTTTGAAACAAGCACCAAGATCATGGTATGCAAAAATTGACTCTTTCTTTTATGTGAAGCAAAAATGATCCTAACTGGTACATCAAGGAAGATGAAGACAAGAATGTTGCTTTAATATCTATATATGTCGATGACCTTATCATAACAGGAAATGGATGCAGGTTGATTGAAGAAATTAAAAATCAATGGTCACATGTATTTGAGATAAAGGATCTTGGTGAATTGCATTATTGTTTAGATCTTGAAGTTTGGAGGGAATCTGGTTAGACACTAATCACACAAAGAAAATATACAAGGGAAATCCTTAAAAGATTCAATATGACTGAATGCAAGGCAACATCTACTCCTTTAGAACATAATGTCAAATTGTGCAGTGATGCTGGAACCAAAGAGGTGAATGGAACTATGTACCGTCAACTGGTGGGAAGTCTGAACTATCTCACCACTACAAGGCCAGATATAGCATATTCTGTTAGCATACTTAGTCAGTTCATGGCTAAACCTTGTGAAAGCCATTGGAAAGCAACAAAGAAAGTCCTTCGGTATCTGAAAGGAACACTTAATTTCGGTATTATGTATATTGATGAATTTGATGTTGAATTGACAGGTTAATCTGATTCTCACTGGGCTGGAAATCTAGATAATAGGAATTCTACTACTGGATACGTGTTCAATATTGGTTCAGGACCAATATCATAGAGTAGTAAGAAATAGCCAACTATTTCATTGTCATCCACTGAAGTTGAGTATAAAGCATTATGTAGTGCTACCTGTGAAGCAATATGGCTTAAAAGGATACTTGAAGATGTTGGAGAAACACAACAAACACCTACAGTAATCAGATGTGACAATCAAAGCACTATCAAATTGGCAAACAATCCTATATATCATGCAAGAACAAAACACATTGACACACAACATCATTTTGTAAGAGAAAAATTGCAATAAAAAAAAAATTGACTTATCATACTGTAATACAAATGAAAATGTGGCTGACATATTCACCAAGCCTCTTGGAAAGGCTAAATTTGCAATGTGTAGAAGTAAGTTGTGTGTTGTAGAAAATCCAAAGTATGTTGTAAGCCTAGCTAAGACTTAGACCAGCAGGCAAGTTAACATGTAGAATGTGATTAAGGGAAGGTGTCAAGCATTAATCGCGAACGGCGCCGCTCATTGTTCAGATGGCGTCGATCACTATTCAGTAAACGGCTAATTCAGTGCAGTTAATGTGTGTCCGTAGCTAAAAATTTGTATAAATGGCCAAGCTTAGTAATGAATCGATAAAGTTTTAGGAGTGTTTTTATTCTCTGATATATGACACTAAGGTCACATCCTGAGCGCTCACCAACCACGTGGAGAAGTAACAACAGGGGCAAAGCAAAGCCAAATGGCCTGATCGCCATGACTACAAAAAATGAAATAATCTCGCGCCTAATAAACCCTTCAAATGGAAAACGTTATTGCGATGCTTATCAATCCGCTCGAGGTGCCTCCATTTTATAGGCCTCACAACACATGGTTCAGTGGGAAAGATGACTTCCATGACGTAAAAGATGATGTCGGGTAATGTCACGCATTGTGAGTGGAAAGAAACAAACAAAAGCTACATTTTGGTATGTTACACACTTCGAGTATTAGGTTTAAATAAATTATGATCTTCCATATTCATTTGTTAGGATATATTATTATAAGCATGCCAATTCACAACTAGGATTATATAACTTGTGTCTTATATACCTCGTGGATAGCAAGTACGACATATAACACTCCATACAGCATCATGAGTGGCGTTGAAGGTGCTATAACATTCTTCGAGTATTATTTAAGTAAATTATGATCTTCTATATTCCATTCGTAGAATGTTTTTATGAAACATGGAAATTCATGCAAAAATAATGGTGGTTGAGGGGATAAGTTTATGTAATGTTGAGTACATGTAACAACCATGATAAAAATAATTAAAAAGGTAATAAGATTATTGAATGGCAAAGTGTGTGTTTGTAGTTACCTAGTTATCCCCAATAAATATATATGTATATTTCATATGAATATAATATATATTATTTTCATTATTTATGAAATTTAGTATAGTTTAATATGTATGATATTTCATATGAATATAATATATATTATTTCATTATTTAATGAAATTTAGTACAGGTAATTAAAATATTATTTAATTTATTAGAATAGATATTTTTGAAGCTTTAAAGCATTTATTAATTTACTATTAAAGTTATAATTTTTTTTGGTAAGTTAGGTAAACTAAATATTTTATTATATTAAAAAATGAGATAACAAGTTTATATTAAAAAATGAGATAACAAGTTTACGAGTGATTGGCTTCTCACTAGAAAAATTAGGCAATTCACACTCCAAAATTGACTTTGGATTACCTAGAATATTTGTAATTATAATAGAAGAAGCTACAGGAAATATGCTACATGGCAATATACTAATATAATTATGTCTAACTTTTTCAAATTTAAATCTTCTAATTTTTATGTTGGCCTGGTCTCTTTCATCCATTTTCAATTAATGATTTGAACAAATTATCCATTCATGAAATATAAATCCTTTTTCTATCCCTAAATATTGATGAGTACGGTTTTTTAACTAAACTGTTAAATCAAAATATTTTCTTTCTCCTTGTTTCTCTTTGGTTTGAATTATGCTTCGTTTGGATTCATATAATTCAATGTTGTTCCTCCTATATTTCCATCAGCACTTAACCCATGATAGTTTTAACCTAGAACTAAATATCCATAGCTTGCATATACTCGTTATTTTTGGTCCTTTTAATTCTCATATCTAGTATCCCTTCCCCACCCGTGCTAGAATTTATTCATTAGAAATGAAACTACATTCAATCAAATTTTCATCCTTCGCCTTAATCTCTTATTCAATGGGAAAGGGAGTTGTGTTATGGAAAATATTTGTAGAGGCCATAATAATTTTTCACTTTGAACATACACAACCCGAACCCATTCGGACTTCATGTGTACCAATTCCCCTATCTTCCCCTCATTATTGAAAGATCTTGGTGATAAGGCTAAGTCCCACACACCAAGGAAATGTTGATAGCTATTAACAAAAAGGAGGGGTCAAAACAAACATCACAATTGGTGTGGGGATGGAACAACATGAATATATCCATGAAAAATTTGTATACTGTTATTCCAGCACTATGGAAGGCTCCAATTAAAAATGACCACAAGCATCAAAATTTAAAGCCCCACTCAGAGAAGATATTCCCATGCCTACAAACATGACATGTCATCATAGAGGTCTTTCTAGGAACTAGAGGATGCTAAATCCATCCCATTGTTAATTCAGGGCCAAAAAACATGTAACACCCCACACTACATTTACCCTCTTTTACAATCCCTTTAGGTACATGTTAAGCGAGGAGCCACTGTGATATGACCTGACCTTCTATATCCACTTAAGGATGTTGACCTAACAAACTCATCACATACTAACATCTTACAGTGTCTACATGTCACTTAGAGGTTGAAAAACCACCCCAAGTTGGAAAACCCTGAGTTGGAACCCTTTTTCTCTACCCCGCGACCACAATCACACCTAGAAAAAGGCATTAATGTTATATGGATCCAACCATATGCACAACACTGCCTCCATTGTATTATAGCCAAATTTCTCAAGTTCCGGGCATGCGGTCCCCACATGAGTGCCACCTTCTCAAGCCTACCTCAAGACCACTGCCTAGCATTGCTTGAGACTGTCGAGAAATGTATTTAATGTTTACACTTAATATTTGGGATTAGTCGAAACCATGTAAATATTGTAAACAAGAAAATAAGGAGAACTATAAGTTCAAGAGACACTGGGAGATGAAACCCAAGACTCTCTCCCTCCATGTGTATATCTATGATGAATCTCAATGAAAAATCATAATTTATTGTGAGGAGTTACCTCCTGGATTGACATGGTATCAGAGTACAGGTGCCACCCACTGTTTTTGGCTTCCTTCCATCCGTTGTAACTCCTTCCCACCATTGTTTTTCATTTTTCTAGATTGACATATCCCTACAAAATTGCGTTCATTACACTGGTTGAGACTAGATTCAGTTCTAACTATTGAATAATCAAATTGCTGCATTGGTACATTTCTTTTCCTCCTGTGAAGACTGGATCAAGTTGATGTGATTCCTTGAGGTGTTGTGTGATTCTCGTTCAAGATTCAATGGTGTTTGTGTGTGGTAATCTTATTTAGAAGCCTATTTATTTTATGGTTGATAAATGGTTGAATCACAATGTTATATGTAAAAAACAAAAATATGAGAAGTGATCGAATGGTGGAAATGTTAATATGTACTATGTTAATTACCTATGAACAATGTTAAAAAGTTGGGCTTCATTACCATGCAGCGGAAGCGGTACTATGTTAATAAGAATTGTGTCTCTATCATCATTTTTTCCCCACCAAACAAAGATGAGCATCCACTTCTCAACATTCTGCACCCTATTTTCCTCTCTCCTTGTTACGATACCACACCATATATCATTACAATTTAGAGAATGTCATGATATTCCCTTGGACAGAAATGGAAAGAGCATTGACCTTTTGAATTCAAGATGTTTTCTTGGAGATTGGACTGGTTCCAAGTAAATTTTAACTTGCGCTTGCACATAATATCTAGTCCCAACTCCACACTTACCAACTTCAAAGAACCTGACACAACTCCCCATATCTCCACTTACCACCTTTGAGCCTATGTTATTTAACTCTACACTCATTCAACTCTTCGCTAAGACTCTCCATAGCCTCAGAATTACCATCAAACTGTCCATTGGATTTTCCATCTATACATATATCCTCCTAACATATGGTATATCCTCCTCCTCCATGTATCATATTACTCCATCCATACATATATCAAATGTACATCCATACGTATATCAAACTGT
This sequence comes from Pinus taeda, assembly GCA_000404065.3. Lineage (NCBI taxonomy): Eukaryota > Viridiplantae > Streptophyta > Pinopsida > Pinales > Pinaceae > Pinus > Pinus taeda. The sequence continues at coordinate 170,815 of APFE030503382.1, read as the reverse complement.
CCATCCATACATATATCCTCCCACCATACGGTATATCATCCTCTTCCAACAATTATAATATATCAAACATTTGTTATAATATATAACTCCGCCATATATCACCTCCCCCATATGCCACCTCCCACATACAACACCTCTCCCATATAACCCTTGAACAAGTAATAACTTTTTCATACACACACACACACACACACACACACACCAAAATTGCATTTTTTAAAAATATTGTTACAAGAAGTGCATTTTTTCATAGTATATCAGTATGCAAATTTTAAAATGTATTCACTCATATCAATTGTTCGAGTAGTTCTCTCTAGAAAAGAGAATCTCTTGAATGGTCAAGGAAGATAAAACACACTCTCATTTTTAATGAGTTGTGGAGAGGCTTTTGTGAAGGAGAAGGAGATAGTGCACCTGCAAAGCCCACTTCAGATAAGGAGATTTCCATTTGAGAAAAGAAGAATGAAAAGGCCTATGCCTAAATTGCATCATCTGTAAATGAATAGGTGAGCTGCCATATTTCAACAATTTCAAATTCAAAGAAGTTGAAGTAACTTTATGACTCACACTCTCAACTTGTAGTTATCCAATTGATGATTAAATTGTTCATTCTTGAATTAAAAATGATGACCCTCCTGCTTTAGCATCAAAAGTAGGATCCATTATGCATGGTATAAAAACCACTGATGTTGAAATATGTATTCCTCTTATAGCTTATGTCAAGGCACTTTATGCCACCTATTCACATTATCTTGAGTCATTATAAGCATTTGGAAACCTCAAGAAGATTACATTTGACTCCCTTGAGAAGAATATTGTTTAGAGAGAGAAGGATTTTTGGAAGAAGAAATCTCCTTAGTCTCTTTAATAAGCTTTTTGTCTTGCACATAAAGGGAAGAATCATGCACAAGATTCAGCTAGAGGAAGAGGTGGCCAAAGAGGAATATGAAGAAGGAATGTTAGAGGTGGGGTGGAAGGTAGTGCTAAGGAGAAAAGTCTTATCTTCGTTGCATACAGTGCAATAGATATGGACATGATGCATCCATATTTAAGTTTACAAAATTGAGGAGGAAATAAATGAAGGAATGGTAAAACCAATGACAAATGGAATCCTCTCACTATGTTGTGGCCCACTGTAATAATGGAGTAAGTGAAGACTTGTTTAATGATTCACTTGCTTCTTGCAAAGAAGATTGGTTGCTTAATTTAGGAGCAACTTGCCACATGACTTTTAGGAGAGATTTTTTCTAAGAATTCACTGAAAATGTTGATGGAGTAGTATATTTTGCAGGCGAGTCAAAACTCAAACCAGGAGGGCTTGGCACCATTAGACTCAAATTGCCTGGTCTTCCAGAATTTATTCTACATAATGTTCTATATCTCCCAGAGCTGAGAAGAAACTTGTTTTCTTTGGTCCACATCTGCAAACAAGGAAAATCCACTCATATATTTGATGGAAAGATCGAGCTCAAAAAAACATTATACCACTCACTGATCATGATGGGGATAGAAGAAGAAAGACTTATGAAGTTGCAAGGTACCTCTTCTGGTGCAAACAACTTTTCATACTGTTATCACTAGGATGAAGATACATTTCCATCAAGTCTTTTATGGCATGCTAGATTTGGAAACTTGAATTACAAAACCTTCATTTGTTGAAGAAAAATGGTGTTACTAATTTGCCTACAATTCCTAAGAAACTTACACAATGTGATGATTATATCTTAGGAAAGGATATCAAATAGTATTTTCATTATTCTCATTCCAGAGCACATAGAAAACATGAACTCATTCTTTCAATCTTATGTGGTCTAATGTCTATTCCTTTTGAAAATGGTAATAAATATATGATGACCTTTAGTGATGACTACACGAGAATATGTTGAGCTTTTTTATTGAAGAACAATTTTGCTGCTTTCGAAATGTTCAATAATTTTTATGTGGATCGAAAATGATGCACATTCACAAATTGACTCCTTTTTTACTAAAAATGGAAAATACTACACTTAAAATGAATTTGAAAACCATCTTCGCTAGCATGGGATCAAACATAAAATAATTGTGTCTTATAATACCTAACAGAATGAAGTAACTGAAAGAATGAACATGAAAATCTTAAATATGGTAGGTTCCATGATGTTTTTCAAGAATGTTAAGCTGATGTTTTGGGTTGATGTAGTTATATGTGTTGTGTATATAAATAATATGTGTCCATCTAATATTATCAAAAACAAAACTTCCTATGTAATGTGGTGTGGCCACATTCCTTCGGTAAGGCATCTCAAGGTTTTTAGTTCCACATGTTATGCCTTGATACCTAAGGAACAAAGAAATAAACTAGGTGCAAGGAGTTGTAAATGTATCTTCTTGGGGTACTCAAATACCTCAAAAGTAAACCATATATATGATGAAGTTAATAAGAAGTTTATAGAGTCTAGAGGTCTAATATTCTTGAATCTTCCAAGACTGACAATGTTGTTGAGTGGCAACTTGATTGCTTGGATATATTCGAAAATGAACAACATTCCCCAAAGTTTGATAACCAAATTCCACATCTTGAGCACGGGTTCCTATATTGGATCAATCTATGGAATCTTCTTCTAAAGTACTCTCTTCCCCTCATGAAGATCCATCTTCTGATACGAATGACACTTTGGGTGATGTTATTAACAAAATTAGGAGACGAAATCTTGATTCAGCCACAACTCATCAACTGAGCAGCCTAGGCCATCCCAAAAAGGCCCTCCAAAATGATTAACAAAGACACTTGAAAGTGTTCATCCTTATGATATTGGAAAGAAAGGAATAAGGAACTCTACTAGACAGAACAGGGATGGTATAGACAATCTCGATTCACCAATTGATATGAATGTTTCTTATGATTGTGAACTAAATTTGTCTACAAATTTTGAACCAACTTCCTTTAAATAAGTCGCTCCTCATGATGAATGGAAAGAAGTGATGAAGAAACAATATGATGCCTTGATAAAGAATGGAACCTAGAAGCTAGTTGATCCTCCATTGGAACAAAACCAATAGGTTGCAAGTGGGTATAGAAGAACAAGTATAAAGTTGATGGTTCACTTGAAAAGTACAAAGCTAGGCTTGTGGAGAATTTTTTTCACAGAAGGAAGGTTGTTATGAGGAGACTTCCCCCTCCCATAGAAATATGGGCAACCATTCGAACACTCTTTGCCTTGGTAGCACAAAATTGTTGGAAATTCCATAAAATGAATGTAAAAACTACTTTCTTGAATGGATATCTAAAAGATAAGGTTTTATGTCCCAACGACAAGGATTTGTTGTGAAGGATCAAGAACATAAAATATGCAAGCTTCTAAAATCTGTGTATGGCCTCAAGAAAGTACTGCGAGCCTGGTACAAGAAGTTAACTGAGAATCTTCTAAAACTCAACTTCAAGCATTATGATCTTGATGATGCAACTTTCTTTGTCATGAAAGTTGACAAAACAATTGTATACCTTATGGTATATGTAGATGATCTTTTGATGACAGGGAATAATGAAAACCACCAAACATAATATCTATATAAAATAGCAAGAAATAATAAAAGATGCAAAATCCTAAAAGAGAAATTTCAATTTGTCCCACCATTAGGACTCTGCTTATTTATAGTAATTTTACTAACTAACTTGGACTTTCCATTTAGTAACACTTTTCTTAATACTATAGTTTTAAATAAATTTGCAATCAAGGTAAACTTTAAACTTTAATATATTTGTGTAAAGACATATTGTCTAAATTGTTATTGTCATACATAGAATTAATATAAGAGATTGTTTTAAATTCGAATATCATAACATTGTATACCTACGATATTACAATGAATTTCTGGTTACCAAACCTCAAATTTCTAATACAAACTTATCCCGATATATTTTAATTCAACGAAACCTTTCTACTCATCTATTCAAAATATTATTTCGAAGTTTCTAACTTAACGTTAATGAAGCAAGATAGAAAATTCGTTTTGCTATTACAATATTTGTATGCGATGATCCATTGTGTAGCAAGTAGTCCAAGATTTAATGATAACTTTTAAATATTTCCTTGGTAATTGACGCCTTTACCATGACAATCAGATCTTCCATTTTAAAATAATTATATTTCGAAAGATATGGGATAATGGAAATAGTGGCCAAATTTTAAGGAAGCCAAATTTAAGAGCTTTAAGTATAAAAAATGAGAATAACTTATCCAAGTAATTTTTGATGTAAGTTTTATTTAATATTTTCTTTTTTAAAGTATCTAATTTATAAATATTTAAATGCTACTTATACTTTCTATTTATACAATTTGAAACTTTTTTTATTCACATTGGACATTCCCCACATGAAAGATTATTATATTTTAATAGGAATTTTAAACCATCAAATAAACATGGATTTGTCATTAAAATTTCTATTTTATATAATATTTAGAGAAACTTTAATAAATAAAAATTGTTGTAAAACCATTACATATCTTCAATAAGGTAAAGAGGGGATATCCTATTTTAAGATAGGAATACCATGTATAAGCAGACTTAAAGTTAACCGGATTTAAATTTAATGTTAACAATCTATGATAACGTATCAAAATTATATTCATTATTCATTATTAAATGAACAACATAACGTAAATATGAATAATGGACATTCGTAAATAACTCAATCCAAGTGTTATTGTTCCAGGGATGCCAGTGTTCATAGAATTGGCAGCAAGATAGCTAGAATAAGGAAAAAATAAAACTAAACTAATAACAATACTTGAGAAGATGTTAAATTATGGTAGGAATTAATATAGATTTATGAAAATGACCGTACATGTCTGTAAAATATTTCAGTGTCGCATTTATTGTAATCGTACTTAAAATATTTCAATGTTATAATTACTGTAATTCTAACTAAGTCAAAAGAGAAAGAAGTAACACCAGGGACGTGAATAAATGACGGCCCAATAGTTAGTTTATTTGGGAAGAAGCGGTATATACGTGGAGCAGAGTACACAATCAAACAAACTAGCGATATAGCTACACAGATGAGGCTTTAGGGAAGCTCAGATTGCATTTAGGGTTTTATTTAAATAGACATATTAGATCGATGCGTATTGCGTAGTGTAGTAGAGTAGTTGAAACTTGATACTAGAATCGGTACTACTCGTCGCGCATGAAATAGTCCGTGAGTTGAACCTGATCATCAATACCTTTGCTGCAAATGCCCCAGATGTGGTCACCAGGGCTACTAAGGTAGTTCGTGCACTCAAATGGGAGAGCCTCATTGCAGTTTGCTTCCCCGTACGTAGTGGGAGAGCCTGCAGTCCACGTCATGTAATTGTAACCATGGTCGTTATCGTTGGATGTCGTGTTTTGTTCCGCGAGTGGAGAGAAAAACAAAATATACATTTTTGTGGACCGTCATGAGTCGAGGGAGATAAGTTACATGCTTCGGGTAGTAGTTTTAAATAAGTTATGATGTTCTATATTCCATTGGTAGGATATGTTTTTAACAAACATGCCAATTCACACATAAAATTGTATACCTTGTAGGTAAATATAACAACCTCGATAACAATAATGAAAGGATGATTCACTAAATGTGTACGTATATGTTTCAAATTTTGGACAATGATATACGGTAAGAAAACAAAATTACAAGTCAAACTCAACTATATATTAAATATTATCTCAAAGAATGATGTACATAGTGTACATATAAATACATAAAGAAGCACTTGATTCAATTTCAGGGTCTTCTTGGACTCTAATAACAATTCACTATAACACAAACCTAATCATAAGGACTAGTTGTCAAACATTTCCCTCTTAATCCGAAGGGATGTATCAAAGTCCAAAAATGAGAGCTAAAAATGTTAAAATGCATCTCAGGCAAGCGTTGAATGTATCTCAAAAATGGTTTTTAACGATGACCACAAACGAGTGTGGGACAACTCAAGGTCTCAACCAATACCAACTATGGAAATTTCATAGTAGTTCTCATAACACTAAAAAATGTGGATTTAAGGTGACTCATAACACTAAAAAACAAAGTTTTAAGGTGACCACTAACTCTGGAAATATCAATGTAGTTCCTTGAACAATTCCAAATTTGGAAGTGCTCGTTCGTAACAAACTCATTTAGCAAAAACTAATGTATTTATGGATACAACTCTAGCTCTAACAGGTACAGGTTATGGCTCAAACTCGCTTGTGGATCTCTCACTCAGTCTCGCTTGCCAAATCTTCAAACATGTAGCGTACCAACTCAATTCCATCAATTTCCCCCATGTTGGATATAGGGTGAGAAGCTGAAGTATCCTTCATCATTCCAAAGTTGGTCAATCATATCGTGCAGTATGACTTGTAAGTCTTCCTCGCTGCTTTAGACCAATTGCAAGAGGTAATCCATCCAAAATTTAGTTTCTCTCTTGTAGTAGTCTTCTTTCTGTAACATATGTTTGAATGGTGGCTTCACTTTCCACAATTCTCACATGGGTGAAGATCAAAGAACCCATATTTCACATGGCCATCTCTATCACAATGTTGGCATCGATCAACTTGTTCTTAAACAACACTATCATGAAGTCTAGCACCACGAAATTGTATAGGTTTAGAAAAATTAGGAATATGAAAAGATGCATCCAAAACATCTTTGTTATATCCCACACAAGCTTTGTTTTTGTTGTGTACAATTTATTCCTATGATATTATAAAGGTTTTGGGAACTGTAGGTTTCACATCTATATGCAAATGATCCTTACATGCCTTCGCCTTATTGGAGCATTGAACATGACTTTCAACTGGAACCATATTCTAAACAAAAACAGGTTCAAATTTACAACTCATTTTGTGGTCACATAATTAATCATTTTGCAACTATGACTCTAATTACAAAAATTTAATTTTTCTTTGAGCATTTTTCAAACATGTTTGAATGTCAAAGAGTGTGTTCTTGTTGGATTGGAAATTGTTATGAATAGTAGACAGCATTAGAGTGTTTAATGACTCTAAGAAATCAATGAGTTTATCCATGTTCTCCATTTCACTCTCAGAAAATAATCAACTTTGAATACAATAGAGAAATTTCAATCAGAAATATGAAGTCAAATTTAAAAACTAAAATATAGGAACTAAGAATCCTTCCACTAGCATGACCAACCTTTAGAATAAAGTACCAATCTCATATAACTAATGGCATGACAACTGTTAATGTTAGGCTCTGTATTTCCTCCTGAATGCACTTGGCATCCACACTCACCATACCATTTTTTCATAGATAATCTTACTTAAATTTGAAGTGAATAAATTGAAGTTTTATCAACCTTTAATTCATGCACATTAAATATGGAAAATCCCAAAATAGTCATGCAAATCCACTTGTGCTAGAATATTTCCACTACGTTTAACTCCAAGTTAATTAATTTCAGAATTCACTACTTTTAATTTCCCATTTTAATTTCGTTTAACGATTTTATTTTTCTTTAATTCAATTAATAAAAAAATGATCAATATATCCTTTAAATACCTTCAAAGTTTTACCACAATGCAACTTCCATTCACCTTGTACTTACCCACATCTTGCTTCTCCTATCTCAAGAAAATTTTGTCATAAAGCTCTTCCTACTATTTCTCATTTCTTTTTTTTCATATACAAATTTATTCATGATAAAGGCTTGACATAGCTTGGAGTCAAATTGAAATTTTGATAAACATTTTAATTTAAGCAATTCTAAAATGATTCAAAATGGAGTAGAGATCATGTTGAAATTTGACCTTTCAAATTTTTAACTAAGTCTCGAAAGATATCTTTGTCTATAGTGCTTGTTTCTAAATGGAATGGAGACTGAGAGACTCAGTTTTTCCTTTTGGTTTGTACTCCTTTGGGGTGAAATTCTCTAGCCAGTGTGCAACAACTTGAACAATGTACAACCCTTATTCTCTGGTAGCTCTGTTCGCAACTTGCTTCGTCAGGAATGTTTTGAACATGTCCAACAAAAAATTGGACAACTAGTCATGCCACAAATGTTAGAATTAATGGAGCATAGGATATTATTTTTATGTAGTTGAGTGTTTACTTTTCATAGCTGTTCAGTTCCTAGTTTTCTAGGGATATGAGTTACTATCCCTAGCTAGTTGTAACTATTTAATAATCAGATTAATGTGAAGCTATGTGTGACGTTTTGCTTGAGGTAGATCCTCATGATCTACACCTGTGGGCTCCTATTGTTGTGGTTTCATTATTTCTTGTCTTCCCTGTGCAACTCTTGACATGGTATCGTACCTGCAAGACTGAGGAAGCCTGTAACATTGAGTGGAGGCAAAAGTTTAACCAACGTGTTTGGAGGGTGATCAGTGTGGTTTTTAAAGGGACAGTTGCGTTGATATCACTTCTACACTTACATGGCTTTTTATCTAAGGATCAGTGCGAGTGCGCATTGGAAAATCACGTCGACCTTGAAAGTGAAAACTGGAAGCGTCGAGGACGTCGGAGGTTGGTGTCGACTGCAGTGAAATATCACACAGAGAAAGTAGTGAAAGATCCAAGGAATTCTATAGTGACAACATCGTTTAGATTGCTATAAGATTGTCAAGATCCAGAGGTGCGGGGAGGCTTCCATGGTGGAAGACTAGATTGTAGGTGCATGGAGGCTACAAGGAGATGGACAACCATTCCACCTGCAAAATCGTTGGACAACTGAATCGTTGACTACCAGATCACTGGATCATTATATTTCCAGACCGGCTGTCAAAGTTGCTCATGTGAAATCTGTTGATTGGCATCGATTGCTACGAAATTTGCTCCCTGTTCCCATCTATTTTGGCATGGCCATGGATTGGTGTGGATTGGCATGGACAATAGGATCGAATGGACAACAAGATCGAAGTTGTTGAGTGTTCGTTTTGAATCCGCGTGGAGGAGGTCATAGGAGGTGTGTAGGAGGTCGTCATCTGCGTGATAGCTTGAGACACAGCAGACATTAGAGGCCGTGGAGGGCATGAGAGCTGCTGGTGCATGGATGAGATCATTAAATCCCAAAAAGAAAGGTTGGTTGCATTGAACCAAAAAAAAAATTCTCTCGGTTTGATCGTGCTGATTGTGTCATTTTTTAATAGTTTGTTGAGGTGGCCCTTGTAGCAATATGTTTGACAAGCTCATCACCTATTCTTGTTTTAAAAGAATAATTATCATTTTGATAACTAAAGTTTTTTCAATTCTTTAATTAAAAAGAAATGGAGGTTCTCTAATTAAAAGGAGGGGCTATGAATTACTTTGAGGGGCGCATATTGTTTTTTTTTAAAGGAAGTTGGAGTGATAAGCTTTTATGAAGATTTGGGGTTGTTTTTACATTGTTGGGGTTGAAATTAATATTCAAAATGAATAACCAAATTTCGGAAGCTTATCTCAATGAGAGTAATAAGATTGATAGTTCCAATAACACCAATTGGAAGTTTAAGCTCCATACTTTGCTTAAGGGATAGAATGCCTATGGCATTGCCACCGGTGATGAGGTCAAGCTGAGTACTACAATTGGTGGAACGAATACAATTATTCAAAACTGGGAGAAAAGGGAGATGAAGGAAAAGGTTCTCCTCAATTTATTAGTCAAAGATTGCATCATCCCTCACATTTGGGAGTGCAAAACGGTGAATGAAATATGGATGACTCTTAAAGAAATGTACGAGATCAAGAATACCAGTCGAGTTTTGTTCTTGAGAAAAAGATTCTCTCCATGAAGATGTAGGAGAATGAGTTTGTATCTTCATTCATATCTGAAATAAAATATGTTAAAGATAGACTAAGTCATATCAGTGAGGTTGTGTCGAATGGTGATCTGGTGACAATCACCATGAATTGCATGATGGATGATTATCAGATGTTTATCATGGGATTGAATGCAAGAGAAAAGCCTCTAGGCTTTAAAGAGCTTACCTGGATCTTGTTATAACAAGAGGAAATGAGGTTGTCCCTCAAACCTCAAAATCCAGATCTTGCATTGATGACCAAGATTAAGTCAAAGGGGAAAGAAGTGGCTACTCACAAGAAGGGTAGCATATGACGGAAAAGGTCACCACAAGGTATGACCTCATATAAACATGACTCTACTCCTAAATGTGTTTATTGTGGTAAGATAGGGCATATTGCTAAATGTTTCCATAAGAAAAGGTAGATAGGGAGAGGCACAAGCAGAGAAGACATGTTAGTCATTTGGCTGATGCAAATCAGAACCAGGATGTCAAATTATTTATGGCTAAGAATTCACTAGTCACTGAGGAGGATGAATAAAAAATCTGGTTCGTAGATTTGGGAGCCTCCTCAGATATGACAGGTAAAAAGAAATGGTTCAAAAATTTTAGAGAATACAACAATGGAGTGAAGATATACATTGGAGATGATAGAGGGTACGAGATCAAGGGACATGGAGATGTCCTTGTCACTTTGCCTGATGGAAACATTAGGAATATATATGATGTGTCGTATGTACCTAGTATTTAGAAGAACCTGATTTTTGTATCGAAGATAACAGATCAGGATATCAAGTTAGAATTCTTTAAATCCTATTGTATTATTAAAGACTTATTGGATCGTATGAAGCCTATTGGTACATATGTTCATATAGGAGGACTCTACAAACTGGATGTGAAGAGTACACCATAGTAAGCATTGATTTCATCGAATAAGTCTGATGAAAACTTCTTGCATCAGTGACTTGGGCACATCAATTTCAATGATCTTCTACTGTTGCAGAACAAAGGTATGGTGAATGGTCTTCATCTTTTGAAAAACTTTCATATTGATTATAAAGCATGTGCATTCGGAAAACAACGTAGAGATGAATTTCCTTTTGATAAAGATAGGAAACAGAGGGATACACTGAAACTTGTACACATTGATTTATGTTGGCTAGTGCAGACAAGATCGTTAGGTGGGGTCTACTAATTTTTAATCTTCGTTGATGAATGTACAAGATTCACATGGGTGTATTTTCGCAGATAGAAGAGTCATGCCATACAGTATTTTGAGCAGTTTAAGAGCATGATTGAAAAGCAGATAGGAAAGTTCATTAGGATTCTTCGATCAGATCAAGGTAGAGAATTCAGGAAAGGGGACTTCATCAAGTACTGCAAAGAGCATGGGATACAACAGTAGTTTACAACACCTTACACTCCTCAACAAAATGGAGTAGTTGAGAGGAAAAATAGAACACTGGTGGAGTGTGCTCACAGTACGCTAAAAGGTCAGAATCTAACTAATGGATTTTGGGCAGAATCTGTCAATACTGTAGTATATTTGAAGAATAGGAGTCCCACTAAAAGCCTTGATTATAAAACTCCTTTTGAAGCATTGTTTGGCTTCAAGCCTACAATCAGTCACCTTAGAGTATTTGGTTGTAAAGCTTTTGCTCATATTCCCAAAGAATACAAGAAGAAGTGAGATTCAAAGGCCATTAACTATACTTTCATTGGATACTACAATTAGTATAATGCTTATAAGTTGTTTAATCCTTCTACTCACAAGGTGTTTGTTAGTAGAGACGTAGTATTCCATAAACAGGTTGATGATGGAAATCTTATTCAAGATAATGAAGAATGGCATGTACCCTTACTTTCAGATGAGGATGTTGAAACAGGGATCAGTCAACAGCAACAACAACAATAGTAGCAACAACAATAGCAATAACAACAACAACAACAAGATAAAGAGGAGAAAATTGAATTTAGTCCACAAAGAGGAGAACAGGTTAGAATGGATGACACCCCACCACTCGGGAGATCTAGCAAGTGGACATAGTTACCAGCTCGGTATAGGGATTGTCCGCTCATGACTAGTATGTTAAACATTGCGGAACCTTCTAATTTTCATGAAGCTAATAAGAGTTGAGAATGGAAGGAAACAATGAAGGAGGAATATGAATCTATTATTAAGAATAATACTTGTTATCTAGTAAAGCTTCCTCGTGGTAAACAACCCATAGCTTGCATATGGTTATTTAAGTTGAAATTTAAAGCCGATGGATCTATTGATATGTATAAAGAAAGGTTGGTTGCAAAGGGATATTCCCAAAAAGAGGGTATTGACTTTGAGGAAACATTTTCCCCTGTAAGAAAATTAAATACTATTAGATTGATTATTGCTTTAGCTACTAAGCATCATTGGAAAATACATCAATTAGATGTTAAATCTGCTTTCTTAAATGGTGATTTAAAAGAAGTATACTTAATGCAGCGTGAGGGGCTTGTTAAGAAGGGAGAAGAGAATTTAGTCTGTAGATTAAAGAAATATTTATATGGTTTAAAACAGGCTCCTAGATCCTGTTACAACAAAATTGATTCATGTTTCTACATGCATGGTTATAAATAGAACAAACATGATCCTAATTTGTATACTGTGTTTAATGATGAGGGGAAGATAGTGTTGATTTCTTTATATGTAGATGATTTGATCATGACAGGAAGTGCAGACAACCTCATTAAAGAAAACAAGCAGCAGTTATCTTAGAAATTTGAGATGAAGGACCTTGGAGAATTGCATTATTGTTTTGGTCTAGAAGCTTGGAGAGATTCAGGACAAACTTTCTTGTCCCGGGGTAAGTATGCTAAGAGTTTGTTGACTAAATTTAAAATGGATGAGTGTAAGGCCGCATTTGTACCTCTACAACATAATAAAAAAATTCAGGTGAATGATGGTTCAAAAAAGGAAGATGCAACATTGTACAGACAGTTGGTTGGTAGTCCTATCCATTTTACTACAGTGAGGCCTAATCTAGCTTTTGCAGTTAGTGTTTTGAGCCAGTTCATGACTCAACCTCATGAGAATCATTGGCTTGCAGCGAAAGGAGTATTCAGAGTATAGAAGATCAATTACAGGTTACATATTTAGCATTGGATCTAGGGTCATCTCTTGGTGTAGCATGAAGTAGCATATTGTAGCCTTATCCTTAGCAGAAGGAGAATATCAAGCTATATGTGGAGCAGTATGTGAGGCAGTTTGGTTGCGCTGACTTCTCCAAGATTTAGGAGAAGAACAAATAGAAGCTACATTTATCAATTGCGATAATCAAAGTTCCATCAAACTGGGTTATAATTGTGTGTTTCATAAATAAACTAAGCATATAGACAATCAATTTCATTTTGCTAGGGAAAAGGTGCAGTCCAAAGAGATATCTATTGAATATTGTAATTCTTGTGATAATATGGCTGATATATTTATTAAAACTTTAGGAAGACTGAAGTTTGAGTTGTTTAGGGACATATTAGGTTTGTTTAGGAATCTTTTCTCCATTAAGGGGGTTGTTAGAATTAATGGATAATAGGATATCACTGTTACGTAGTTGAGTGTTTACTTTTCATAGTTGTTTAGTTCCTATTTTCTAGAGATATGGTTTACTATACCTAACTACTTGTAACTATTTAATAATCAGATTAATGTGAAGTTATGTGTGGTGTTTTGCTTGAGGTAGCTCCTGGTGATCCGCACCTGTGAGCTCCTCTTATTCTGGTTTCATTATTTCTTGTCTTCCTTGTGCAACTCTTGACAACAAATCTGTGGCTTCCTTCACACCAATACTCCTTCGATGCCTCTGAAAACTTCGACAGGTATCAAATCAGCTCAGATAAATCTTTTTGCGGTGCTCCCTTTGGCTCTTTCAAGTTGCAGACCTGAAAATGTGAACCATAAATTATTTGTTACATAAAATTTAATCATCCGTGGTTGGAAGTTTCCAGGGAATTTGGTTGAAAAGAAGATGAAGGAATTCTAGGGACAAACGAGGCCAAGAGGACAACTACAAGGAAGATGCATGGAAGACTACAATATTTGGGTAGTTTGCGAAGAAATTTTGATTTCAAATCATGATGAATTAACATGGTTGGCCCTTGCTGGCATGATGGTTGTTAATGCCCCATAATGGCAGTTGGAGTTTGATTCACCACAGGAGCCAAAGTGATAACAAAAGTAGTTGTACATCATAGAGGTTTTAAAAAGTGTTTTTTGGGTAGAAATTACATAGGGGAAAAAATTTCCTACCCGTTTAGAACTAGCTAGTGTGGTTCACCATCAAGATCAAATGATAAACTACACAGTTGATTCGAAACGTATCGCCATAATTTTCTCCTATATGATTTCTACCAAAAATACTCTTCTTAATATAATATTGATCACAAAATCCTAAATTCAAAAAATATATAGACTCCTAAAATATTATTCCATATATATCTTTTTATAACATTCATCAATTCCAAATTATTCAAAGAAATGTAAAAATTGCTCTTTTTAAATATTGCAGAACTTAGCATTAAAAATAATACCCAAATATACCAGTTTTCTCCTTTGTGTTGTGTCACTTCTCATATCTATCAGGTTGTTCACAATATTCTCCTCCACTGCTCTCATATGCCTTGCCACTTGGTCGAGAAGAGTGTCAACAAAAAATAAGTGGGCATCAAAAGAAAATATTGATCTCAACTAATAATGCCTTGCCACTTGGTCGAGATGAGTGTCAACAAAAAATAAGTTGGCATCAAAAGAAAATATTGATCTCAACTAATAATGTACATCAAGTATATAATGTACATAAAGTATATATGAATACATAAAGAATTATTAATTAATTTACTGAGGTTTTTAATTCTAATAACCAATCACCATAGCACAAAATTAATCCCAGAGAATTAGTTTTTTAAAATCTTGTAATATTAGTTTGTTATTGTGTAGATTTTTTTTTAAATTTAGATTTCTGAGTTCCCAGGGCGTTTGACTGTACACTAAAGTTGCAGAACCTAAAACACTACCTCAGCTACACTGTCACCCTCTTTTCTTTTGTCTCGCTGCTTGGAGTAAACCTACAGCTAACGCTGTTGAATCTTTTCACGTGGAGTGAAGTCGAGGAACACAGCGTTGAGAATACAAAGAAGCTGAAGGCGGCAGCGGCAACATTGGCGGATTAATTTCTGGACCGGAAAATACCCTCCGACGCGAAATCGGTTAGTGTGTTAATAAAAAATTGTAATATTAAAAGAGTGGGAATGTATTAATGTGGGATGCAATCCTAATCATATGTCCAATTCGAATTTGTGGTTATTAAATGAATTTCCATGATCTTTTACTATTGGTTTGAGATAAACTTCAATTAAAAGTGAACGTTGTCGGGGTAGAATTTCATCATTAATTGCAGTTGTCTATAATGAGATTTTTTGGAAGCATTTTCGGTGGGTTTTTCCGGTCAAAATTCGGCAGCAATTTATTGAAATTGCAAGTTTGATAGCTAGTTTCTGGACAATCAAAGCGTCCCAGGGGTTTTTCAGGGTGCTGAATCCAAATATGCAGTTAAAAAACCATTTTAACCGCAGCAAATCAAGATTTAACCTCAATTTCCTCCTCCGGATTCCGTCACCGGAATCTCCAAAAAGTCGCATTATAGACAACTCATTAATTTCTCTATTATTTTCAACAGTTTACGAGTAAGTTTCCTTAAAAAACAATTTAAGTTTATTTTAAATTGATTTGAGTTGCAATATTAAACATATACCACAGATTTTGCAATTCGATGTATGATCGAAGTATATATAAATATATATAACCTTCTCCAATAAAATTAACAAATTTCTATGAAGAATGCTATTGAATTCACAAAGAAAAATTATACAATGTTGTAGGAAAGACCTGGCTGAAATTCATGTGTATGTGTCTTCCGACATTTGTATGGAGATCCATCTTCACCAATAACGACATGAAAATTATGGTTATATTATTACGCAATACTTGTAATTTAAGGATTGAAACCTTACAATTCACCAATATAGATGAGCTTTATTGTAAACTTTAAAGGTTTTTTTGTGAGGTTTAGATTAAGCTCGTATGTTTAGCATTTTCCATTATGCATAAAAGGATGGCTTCTATTTCATTATAAATTTAGTGTCATTTACTTATTATAATTATATTAACAAAAAATTCAAGTCCATTTTGATTTGTCAAATTAAATAATACAGAACACTTAAATCCATTATAAATTTTGTTATACAAATTCAAGAAAACATTTTTACTTATATTTTTTATTATTTGGATGTATAAATAAAAAATAAAACACAACTTATATAAGTATTTTAGCACCAATACTCTTATCAGCTGACCATTAGTAAGATGTCTTTATTTACTTATTAATTAATTAATCCAATCTATAAAATAGAATGCTCACCGGTCAACCAAATCATATCATACACTATCTATTACTTAGGATCACACAACACGTAAGCCCACCCTACATTCAAACAATTTATGGGAATGATTAATTAATTAATCCAATCTATAAAATAGAATGCTCACCGGTCAACCAAATCATATCATACACTATCTATTACTTAGGATCACACAACACGTAAGCCCACCCTACATTCAAACAATTTATGGGAATGACAATCGATGAATAAAATAAATCAAAACAAGAATTAGTAATCAAGACAATTAATAACCATAAACATAATCTAACGAGACATTTTTGTCTTCCGGCCACCTTCTATCCCCTCTTGGCATGTATTGACGTGCTAGACCTTCAAACGTTTGCCTATCCTTTCCAAAGTCAAAACAAGAAGGGCTGCAGAGGCAGCGAGTCCCTACCGAATGTGTCGGTCTCTTTTAGAGAATGGAACAAATCTAGGACCCATCGATTTTCATTCTTGTAGGTGAAAGATAAGCTTCCATAGAACTAAGTAACCTAGATTAACAATTCTGGTAGGGGAAAGATAAGCTTACATAAAACTAAGTAAGCCGGATTGACATATGTTCGCATTAAATAGCTTGTCCGATTTCTAGTTAGACAACTTGAATTGGTGTCCAGTTCACTGGAAAGTTGTTCGTCTGAATCTGGTTTTTCTCTGGAATCCTTGTCTGCAATTGATATAGATCAAGAATCTAAGATAGTGTTTGCAGCCGCAGTGGTGTTGAGTGCTAAAGTTCCTTGTATGAAAACTGAACTAGAGGCCTCGAGGCATAGTCCAGAAGTTTGTATTGGGCTGGTAGTTACTCAATTCTAATCCTAGAATTATTTCTACAGAACATAAACCAAAGACGTATCTATACAGTAATCAAGGCAATGATAGGTCTTACAACTGCGCCTGCAATTAGAGTAGGAGATACTCTGGTTGATCTCACAAACCTAATGGCAAGGGGTGGAGGTGCTTGAGTATGATGTGGAGCATATACCTTTACTTATGAAATTATCAGTCTTCAAACGTCATGTGCCCAAGCCATCTGTCGTGACTGTAGATGCAACACAGAGTTGATTCTTCAGGCAATTCACCTGACAATTTAGAATGCCCAAATTTTATATCGCCTACTGTGACTCTGATTTTGGAGGATAATAAAAGAATTCGATATTGTTTAATACAACCATGCTCTGGTTACTGCACCCTGTAATGTCCTGCTCTCTCCTGCACCCTTGTGTGGGATCCTTGGGATCTATGGCTGCAAATGGACATATGCAATAGGGTGTTGTGTCATTGTAAACACATATTCCAAAGTTCCCACACCATCCAAACACTTGGAATTGGTCCTCTACCAAACTCCAACCCAGTTGCCATCTTCCAGAGCTTTTAACCCACCCATAGGACCTAAAATTTCCATGTGATCAATGAATCAATGTTGTATGCACTTCAAAGCTAAATACAAGAAGAATTGGAGAGTGTAAAATGCCCTTGATTGATCAGATGTGCTATGAAGCCATTAGGGGCACCTTGATTCCAGTATGTGATTTTATTCCTCCATTTCAATGTGAAATTCGCACTGCTGTCTAGAGTGAGTGAATAAGGATAAACATGGAGTCTCTATCCTACAAAAATATCATTGACGAAGAGAGTATTAGTAGAATTGGAAAAACCATATTTCGAGATAGCCATTACTTCGATTTTAAAGCCTTCTTGGGTAATGGAACAAATAATTACATAAAGCTTATCCCTCTTAGATCAATCTAGTTTATTAAAAATACACTTTAAGAATAATTTCAAAGAAACAGGCACCAAAACCTATACAATGTACCAAAACCTTGATTCCTTACAATTTGTCTGAAAGCATCAACCTTACCAAAGGATTGAAGTAAAGCTTTTCTTCTCCCATCTACGATTACAATAGAAGAAGCATTTTTCCACCCAACCATTTGCATTCTTCTTGGTAATTGCATCAAGAAGATAAGCTACAATTTGTCCAAGAGTTCCTGCTGTAGCTCCACAAGCCAATTTAGTCACCACATGCAAATCTTTCCCCTCAACAAGACCAAAGGGTCTGGATTCGACTAACTAGTGCTTCAAAGACTCTTAAACTACTAAATTCAGCTCGACATATGGAATCTAAAACTTCCAGGTCAAAGACATCTAGCCCTAAAAAACTTATATATGCAGCTTCCATGTCAAATACATCTTGTGGTAAAAAACTCTAGAAATCAATGACCACAATGAAAAATAAATTAAAAAAACCTATTTTCATCTTTTTAAGTTTGAAGTGCGATAAGAAAACAGTAACTGAGTTTATAAATTGACAAATTTATGTTATCACGAATTTTTTTTATGAAAAAGATAAGAAAATCAAGTTACTCATTATAATGCCAACCATCTAGAGTAATAAACAACAAAAAATATTTTCTACATTATTTACAGAGTAAATTACCTGGCTTGGGTTAAAAACAAGAAACAGGTAGGTCAAATAAAAGAAAAGGGGACATATCAATTCCTAATCGTGAGTTGCCATTGGAAATTGAAAGCTTCGGATGTGACATGGAATAGAAAATTGATTGAATACTAAGTAAGCATGTGAAGCCTGAAGACAACGCCTCCTTCGTTACCCCCGTTGGCGCCCAATATATTACATTTATCAGGACCAGGTTCAATTTTATTGGCAGAAGTTTACTAGTATTACGTTGTGGTAATGCATAAGCAACCTAGTTGTATACTTCGCAAAACTGTTACGAATTTTTCTGATAAAATTCAAAAACCAAAAACAAACATAATAAAGAATGATACTCTGCCAGGAATTTCTATAATTCCAGAACAATAAGAAAATCACTTGAACAGAGGATAATACTCTATTTTACAACACAAGATCTTTAACACAGGATCTCGCTGCAGACAGAATTTCAGCTTGCTGAAGATAAAGTTTCAACAACAAACATAAAAACTTCTATTCATTAAAATAAACCAACTGTTACAAAACGTCTTTCTCTTGACAGAGGGATTCACCAATTTATGCTCAAGAACATCTTCTTCTTAACCAGAGGGATTCACCAAGAGATTGCTTCAAGCGCAGTTCCATAACCAAAACATTCACTGCTGTGTGAAAAATTACTCAAAGTTTTCTCACGCTGCTGCGTGCTGCCCTTTGCATATTCAGAACATTTCATGTGCATTGCTGTGCCTCTCTTTACAATTACATTCGCTGCGGCGAGCTTTTCCTTTTGCACACACTCTCTCACTCAACAAAAACAAACACAGGAATATATATATGGTTTTACATGCCATGCTCCCATGAAAATAAAAAAAACAATAAAATTAAATGCTTTTACCAACCTTTACTTGTGCCCATACTCCAGCCCATAGAAAATGGTAAAATTAAAAACTTCACCAAAACTTACCAACCCACAGTAAATTAGATTTACTGTTTTACTGAAAAAACTGGTGGTAAAGAAACTTTTACTTCACGTCAAATTTATTTGCTGCAGGCATGTATTTCAACCGTTGACTTCAATTGGATCACATTGCACAATCACAATTTGTGGGAGGAAAGATGGAAAACTATTATATTAGTGCGATCTGCGATTTGCGATCGGATCGCATCGCACCATCGCAATCGCAGAAATCAAGTGAACAAAACGGAAGCTCCAAACATATATGCAATTTGCGATCTACGATCTCATCGCATCGCAAGGTAAGAACGACAGTTGAAATTACAATTTCAACACTCCCCTTTGATTTCAACTGCTGGGTTATTAATCATACCCAGACACTTCCTTAAAAACTCAAAGCTTTTCTGATCCAATGGCTTGTTCAGAATGTCTGTGACCTGTTCCTGAGTGCTGCAATGTTGTAAAACAATTTCTCCATTGTTCATCAATTCTCTGGTGTAATGGAACCTTGTATCAATGTGTTTCGTTCGTTTGTGAAACACAGAATTCTTGGATAGGGCAATAGCTGAGCTATTGTCACAAAAAATCACTGTTGCTTTTGCCTGCTCTTGGCGTAAGCTTCTCAACATCCTTCTCATCCAAACTGCTTGACATGCTACTGCTGTAGCTACCACATATTCTGCCTCTGCTCTAGACAATGCCACAATGGGTTGTTTCTTAGAAGCCCATGAAATGGCTCATGAACCCATGTGAAAGACATAACTGGAAGTGCTTTTCCGATCATCTATACTTCCAGCCCAATCGCTATCGGTGTAGCCAACTAAATCTGAACTTTCTGAAAAAGTATATAAAATGCCAAATCTTTTAGTACCTTTGACATACCTCAAAATTCTTTTTGCTGCTTGCCAATGTGCTTCTTTTGGCCTCTCCATGAATCTGGAAATTAAACTAACAGCAAACATTATGTCAGGTCTAGTTGCAGTTAAATACATGAGACTGCCAACTATGCTCTTGTACAAGCTAGGATCAAAATCCTTGTTGCTGTCCTCTTTGCTGAGTTTTAATCCCATTACTGTGGGAGTGATCGCTGCCTTGCACTCTTGCATATTAAATTTGCCCAACACTTCATTTATATATTTTCCCTGTGAGATAAAAATCCCATTTTCATTTTGACCCACTTCTATTCCTAAGAAGTATCTCAGCAAACCCATGTCAGTCATCTCAAATTCCTCTTTCATGACTGATTTGAAATTTTTAATGAGGTAGTCATCATTACCTGTAAAAATCACATCATCAACATATAACACAACAATCAAAATTTTACCATCCTTTTCTTTGATGTAGACGGTGGGTTCACCCTCACACTTTGCAAATTCATTTTCCAGTAGATAGGAATCTATCCTACTGTACCACGCTCTTGGCGCTTGCTTCAGTCCCTAAAGAGCTTTCTTCAATCTGCATACTTTGTGTTCTTGGCCTTTCTTCTCATAGCCTAGAAGCTGCTCAATGTAGACCTCTTCATTTAACACTCCATTTAGGAATGCTGACTTCACGTCCATTTGGTAAACTTTCCACTTGTTTTGTGCTGCTATGGACAACACTGCTCTCATGGTTTCCATTCTTGCAACCGGTGCGAAATTTTTTTCATAGTCTCTCCCATACTGCTGCTTGTACCCTTTGACAACTAGCCTTGCCTTGTGTCTTTCAATTTTGCCTTCAACATTGCACTTGATCTTATAGACCCATTTAAGTCCAATGACTTCTTTACCTTTTGGTAAGTCAACCAAATCCCAAGTTTTGTTTCTCTCTATGGCATTCATTTCCTCATCCATAGCTTCTATCCATTTCTTATCCTTAATTGCATCTTCGAAATGAACAGGATCATCAACATGACAATACAAGGCAAATAAGGAATTCATTCCTTCATCATAAATGTCACTCAAGTTTCTAAACTTCTTACCTCTTTCATTCGGTGTGTAAGTGCTTGAAGATGCACTTGAACTTCCACTTTGTGGTGTGCTTGGAGAAGCACTTTCATTTATTCTCAATGGTGTTGCTTGCTGTCCTTGTGTTGGCGCTGCTGTTTGGGGATGTATTTTAGCCATCTCCTCATCGTCTTCATCATGAGACAAACAGTTTTTAACATTCACTATTTTCTCTATGCTTCCATCCCAAGCTTCCTCTTCAATGAATTGAACATCTCTGCTCACAAAGAACTTCTTGGTAGATGGGATATACAACATGTATGCTTTGGATTCTTCATTGTATCCATTGAAGATACATTTCTCCCCTTTGCTGTCCAACTTCCTCCTTAGCTGATCTGGAATGTGCGCATAAGCCACACATCCAAAAAATTTCATGTGGATGGCTCCTTGCTTTCTCCCACTCCATGCTTCTTCAGGCACTTTATTCATTACTGTTTTTGTAGGACACCTGTTCAAAATATATGCTGCACAATTTACAGCTTCAGCCCAATAATCATTTGCCAAATTCTTTGCCTTCAACATGCTTCTCGCCATATCCATGATGGTCCTGTTCTTCCTTTCAGCAACTCCATTGCTGTGGAGTGTACCTTGCTGTGAATTGCTTGTGAATTACATTTTCTCTACAAAACCATAAGAATTCTTTGGAGATATACTCACCTCCTCTGTCAGTTCTCAAAACTTTGATACGAAGCCCACTTTGATTTTCCACAAGTGCTTTGAAATTTCAGAATTTTTCAAACACTTCACTTTTATTCTTCAGGAAATAAACCCAAGTTTTTCTTGTAAAATCATCAATGAATGTTATAAAATATTGGTTGCCTCCTAGTGATGGGGTTTGCATCGGTCCACATACATCTGAGTGGACAATCTCTAAGGGTGCCTTTTCCCTTATGCTTTTCCCTGATGGAAAACTTTCTCTGTGTTGTTTTCCCAAGATACAACCTTCACAAAGGCTGTCCGGTTTCTCTATCAATGGTAATCCTCTTACCATCCATTTTCTGCTCAACAAATTAAAACCTCCAAAGTTGAGATGTCCAAATCTCAAATGCCATAACCAATTTTCATCCTTTGGTACGCTTTGGAGAGCCTCTTGGGTAACTGCTGCAATTACTTCTTTGTTTTTCAAATCTGCTCTTATTCTAAGAGGGAACATTTTGTTCCTCGTCATCTTCACTTCAGCAATACATCTTTTGCTGGGTGCTATATCCATGATGGTGCATACATCATTCTTAAAGAAAACATTGTACCCTTATGGACAAGTTGTCCAATACTCAAGAGGTTACATCTCATTCCAGGGACATAGTAGACATCTGCTATGGTTTTCTTTTCACCCTTCTTTGTAAATATTTTGACTTCTCCTTTTCCCATAACAGAAAATTTTCTATCAGTCCCAAGTGTAACTTCTGATTTCACGTTTTGATCTAAAGCAGAAAACAGGGCTATGTTTCCTGTCATATGGTTGCTGCAACCTGAGTCTAAAAACCATATATCATCACTCTTTGTTTCAGCGATGTTACATGCTATCAACACATTGTCTTGACTAATGTTTTCTCTAGTGACATTGGCATTTGGTCTATTACTCATATCATGTTGTTTCTTCCTACATTCACTGGCATAGTGCCCATACCTTTCATACCTTTGTCCTTGAGCATGATGTAGTCCTCTTTGTTGGTTGTTGCCTTGGCCTTGGTTCTGATTTGGATTGCTGTCTCTTCCTTGAGCATTTGTTGGGCTGTTCCTTCCACCTCTGTTTTGGCTTCTGCCTCTTTCTCTCTTGTTTCCTCTGCCTTGACCTCTTCCTCTTCCAAAGGACAGCTAGGTCTTGAAGGCTTGCTCTAGAGATGAGTTTTTATTTCTACTCAACCTCTGCTCATGTGTTATCAGTGATGCATGGAGTTCATCAACTGAAAAGTTTGAGAGATCTTTTGTCTCTTCTATGGTGGTGACAATCACATTAAACTTTGAGGGTAGGACCCTCAAAAGTTTCTCGACAATCCTCCTTTCTTCAAGAACTTCTCCATGAGTCCTCATTTGTGTGACCAAACCAATCACATGTGTGAAGAATGAGTCAATATTGTCTGACTCTTTCATGTTCATATTCTTAAAATCTCTCCTCAGCAACTGTAGTTTTGCTATCTTCACTTTCTCCATGCCTTGATAGGCTGTCTTGAGAGTTTGCCATGCTTCTTTGGATGTCTTAGTTGCTGCTATCCTTGGAAACACACTCTTTTCTATTGCTTGATACAAGAATAGAAGGGATTTTGAGTCCTTCTTCCTATTACTCTTCAATAGGTCTTTCTCTCCCCGAGTTAATCTATTAAACTCATTTTCATCTGCTGGTTCTTCAAAACCATCTTCAACAAGTTCCCATAAATCTTGACAGGCAAATAGGGCTTTCATGGTTATTGCCCAATAGTCATAGTTTTTCCCATTGAACTGTGGGAATTGAGGATTAAACAAACTCATGCTGGTGTTGGTGCTAGCAATTCCTTGCATTTTCAGCTATGCTTCTAAATCCTTGACTGCATATTTAAAATACTGACTGTTCTTTTCAACAGTAACACAAAAACTGGTCTGAGAAATACCTGGATTCTTTTGCTGAGTCTTCACGCTGCTGGAGAAGTTGCTGCGGCAAGAAACCTTCTTTCAACTTCTTTGACACCTTCAAAGAGCCTAGTCTAGCTCTGATACCACTGTTAGGAATTTTTCTGATAAAATTCCAAAAACAAAAACAAACATAACACATAGAATGATACTCTACCAGGAATTTCTGATAATTCCAGAACAATAAGAAAATCACTTGAAAAGAGGATAATACTCTGTTTTACAACACAGGATCTTTAACACGGGATCTTGCTACAGACAGAATTTCAGCTTGCTGAAGATAAAGTTTCAGCAACAAACATAAGAACTTCTATTCATTAAAATAAACCAACTGTTACAAAATGCCTTCCTCTTGACAGAGGGATTCACCAATTTATGCTGAAGAGCATCTTCCTCTTAACCAGAGAGATTCACCAAGAGACTGCTTCAAGCACAGTTCCATAACCAAAACATTCACTGCTGTGTGAAAAATTACTCAAAGTTTTCTCACGCTGCTGTGTGCTTCCCTTTGCATATTCAGAACATTTCATGTGCACTGTTGTGCCTCTCTTTACAATTACATTCGCTGCGGCGAGCTTTTCCTTTTGCACACACTCTCTCACTCAACAAAAAAAAACACAGGAATATATATATGGTTTTACATGCCATGCTCCCGTGAAAATAAAAAAAAAAACAATAAAATTAAATGCTTTTCCCAACCTTTACTTGTGCCCATACTGCCACTCATAGAAAATGGTAAAATTAAAAACTTCACCAAAACTTACCAACCCACAGTAAATTACATTTACTGTTTTACTGACAAAACTGGTGGTAAAGAAACTTTTACTTCACGTCAAATTTATTTGCTGCAGGCATGTACTTCAACCGTTGACTTCAATTGGATCACATCGCACAATCACAATTTGCGGGAGGAAAGATGGAACACTATTATATTAGTGCAATCTGCGATTTGCGATCGGATCTCATCGCACCATCACAATTGCAGAAATCAAGTGAACAAAACGGAAGCTCCAAACATATATGCGATTTGCGATCTACGATCTCATCGCATCGCAAGGTAAGAACTGCAGTTGAAATTACAATTTCAAGAAAAACTTGTTAGACACTACATAATTACGAGATAAATCAAAGGCCTCGTGGTTACGTAGGCATTTTCACCATAAGGTCATAGAGCGTAAGCACTCCTGGTAATAGAACCTGAGCACTATTATCGTTAATTACTGTAATGCCATGTGAGAAATACTATCGTAATTAATTAACTATTAGCATGCCTTACTGATAAATCTGACGTGTAGTTTATGGAACACCTGGAAGAAGAGTTATACCTTTTTTATTGGCATTAGAAGTTTGTATCCATTTCAGGAACGGTATCTGTCTAGTTATTCTAATAATCAGAGTCAAGCCAATTAATACACGCGTATGTAATATGTCTTGTGCAACTCTACCATATAAATAAAACATATGTGTTTATATGCCTTCAACACATTGTTCTTACCATACCTTTAGATATGTGTTTATATGCCCTCAACAAATGTCATATATGGCTTAGACACATAGTCAATATGCATTCAAATGCCCATGCAGGAGGGAAACAATGCTTCGGCACCTGTAGTTAACATTTTCTTTGGCCAACAATTTGACCATCACCGAGCAGGGAGGTGAGACCCTAATTGAATGAAAGCATTCGTACCTACATCTCGTGGTGTAGTAGCCTAGAGAGGTTGCAGAGAAGTTGCTTTCCTTTTCTTTCGTGCAGTAGAAGATTCATTCTAGTAAGTTACAGAGATCACCGTGGGGGCTTAGAGTAGATTTGATAGCGGAGACACTCCATTTAGGGTTGATAGATCTCAATAAGGCAACAATTCCGTTGACATGTGGACAAAACATGGATGTCGTTGAAACTATAAGGACTCGACCAATATGTTGACTCCTAGAGTAGTAATGTTTGGCTGGGAGGAGTAATGTCTGGATCCAATCCAATTGAAGTTCATATAGTTAATGGGTGAGGGCAACATCGCAACCTAGCAACCTGATAAACTCTGAAAAAGCAGAGATTTTTGCAAGAAATTTAAGAATCCACTTATTTTTTCAAGAAATTTAGGAATCCATTGATTTATCAGGAATTTCAAAATTCAGTGGTTTCCCTCGAAAACCTTGAGAATGTTTTTAGTTATTTTATTGGGACCATAAGATGAAAATTTGGCAATGGCTTGAAGCCTACACCATTTTCTGTTGGAATAATGGTTGCTATTGCCTCATTGCATGTAACATATATCAAATAAGAAAGTTAGCAAATGTAATAATACGTAAATCAGTTAAAAAATATATCTAGATACTATAGTGTGCAGTAGCTCAAAAATTAGGGATTAAGTGGTAGACCTTATTCAACAACATGAATAAACATTCAGCTTCCAGCAACACAAAATGAACCATTTGGGTTTTAAGAGATATACTGCTACCATTTTCACTTTATTTATGTTTTTGCAAATTTCGTTATGTCATTATTTGTTTGTGAATTGCATTTTGTCATCTCATTATTTGTTTGCAAATTACATTTTGTCATATATGTGTATCTATTAAAAGCAAGGTTGTCTAAGGCTGTCTAGTTCAGTACGCAAGGTTGTCAAATGCTGTCTAGTTCAGTAAGAAATGCTATCTAAGGCTACCTGGTTCAATACGCTTTATGATAGGGAAAGCAATACTAAAGAGAGCGAGTTGTTTCAAGGAACTTTCTTGTAATTCCTTGATTTATAACTCTACACATTGCAAAATTTTATTTTTACCCAACTCTATTTATTTTTGACTTCTGAATTTGATTTTAAAAGCAACAACGATAACTGCAAGGAAAAGTGAGCGTAGTGCATATTTATTTGTGGATGTCTATGTGAGTAGTGCCTTTGAGATCACAAAAAATGCATTTGGTAGCTTACCACTAGCTCTCCTTAGGAAATTGCACATAACTGGACCACACGTTGATAGAAAATATGATGTTTGGACTATTATAAGTAAGGCAGAGTACACTGCCTACTACAAATTCCTAGATAGTAGCATCAAATAATTTTGTAGATAGTAGCATCAAATAATTGAAAAAGACAATCTACCTTAAATTTCATCCTAGAAGCAAGAGGGGTGCGAACAGGTCTACAATCCTCCATACTGAAGCAGAAAGTAGCATCAAAGTTTACAATCCTCCATACTGAAGCATTCTAGAAGATCTAGAGAGAACCAGAAGGTGGTCAAATTATTGTGCTTAAATTTCAGCTTGGCTTAGGCAAAGTAACCAGGAAACCAATCCAAGAAGAGCAATCTGGATGAGTGCCAAAAGGGGTCAAGAATAACCTCATCGACAACCTACCTTCCCTGAATAGCTCTGGAACTAATAAGAAAGGGACACTAAAGCAAGTAGTAGAGCAGAAACAATAGGATAACATAATTTGTTCTTTTCAATAGGTCACGGAGGAGCCTCCATGGTCCCAAGTCAAATAGGCATCTCCCCACATAACAAGTTGAATTTCAGATTTCATATTACAAAATCACTGCAACAAAAGACTGCACACCCCTGGAAAGAAAGACCAGCCCACCCATTCCACTAGCAAGCAACGTCAGTAAGGGAATTTCATGCATGCAATACCTATTTTGTGTTTCTTACATTTGAATTGCCAAATTATTTTGAAAAGTTTTTTTTCAATTTGTTTTGTAATTCTAACCTGTAAAGCACTCCTAACATGATGAGTGTATTTGTATAATTACAGAACTTCCATCAAAAGTATAATTACAGAACTGCCATTGAACACTGTTGAATGGTATAATTACAGAACTTCCATTGAATACTAGAAGAAGGCCTGTGCTAACTAGCTAGATTAGGGTCAGGCCATGGAGCGAAATGTTGGATAAAAGGCAATGAGATCTGCTTCAACCCAATAGCAAGATCTGCTTTACACTAGAAGTGAGGTACATGATAGGGAGGGATCATAACCATCCCTAATCTACTACATAAAGAATTAGCCGACAATGAGGCATAGTGGATCTCTGGTCGCATAGTGGAGTTGGGGTGGTTGGACGAACAGATCAGTTCACTGTGATGGTTAAGAGCTCTCACTTCTTAAGAGCTCTCCAGAAATATGTGCAAATGTCTTTAGTCCCCACAAACAGATGTCACTAGTGGGCAACTGTCACCAAAGCCAACATCAAGATGTCTCAATGATTCCAGCAAGCCACCCAACAACTAGATGTCGCGTCAATAGCCAGATGTGATGATTCCAGCATGCTAGAACAATTGAATCGGTGAACGGTTGCTAAACTATAGATGATACATGCTTATTTTTCTTTTTAGTTTAAATAACTAGATAGCATTTAAAACTATGAACTAATGCTAGACTGCTAAACTATAGATGATACAGGGTTATTTTTCTTTATAATTTAAATAACTAGACAGCATTTAATATTGTAAACTAATGCTAGGATTAGTTTTCGGTTGCGAAATACGAATAATACATATGAGATAATATCCCTACTTATTTCCTCCCTGCCTCGACAAGAGGCCAAATAAGATGGCCAAACTTTTTATTGGAATTTTATTGGTCCTCAAAAGTAAGACAACCGAAAATCTTAGATGAAGCGATGAAATAATTAGATACTTTTGGCATTGACTAATGTTAACTTGAGCATTTTGATTACTATAGCCATGTGCCATCAAACGACAAGGACTAATAAGGCTATTGTATTTTCTTTCGAGAGACTTTCATAATATCAAAGACTCCTGAGCAATATGGAATTGAATCCTCATTAATTCTACAAACAAACCCTAAATGTATGTAAATAAGAATCGACTTACATGCCAATGGCTCTTGTTTTATTATAATTTGTATTATTTAATAAAAATAAAAACATAACATCGTATGATATAATAACCATTAAACATTATATAAATTCATTTATACTAATTTATTATAATACAATAATAGAGTTTTTGGAAGTTTTAGAATTAAATTAATTATATAAATTGGTCAGTGTTTTTTTTTTGGGGAAGTTTTAACGAAATGTTTAAGGTTTTATAATAATATTAAATTGGTTACACGGCTAGATTTTTTTAGCTGTTCAATGAATTGATTTTATTTTAAATTCAAACATGCCAAAAAAAAACGTTTGTGAGTAAGATTGGCGTGAATAATCTCAAATGTCAACACATGGTTTATGGATAATTTCAATTGGCCCTTTTGTAATGGAAGCCAGATTCTACTTGGTACTGATATTAATCATTGGCACAATTGTATATTTAAGTATTGTGTTTTTGTCATTCGAAAAGCGATTTTCCTGGTACTGATATTAATCATTGGCACAATTGTATATTTAAGTATTGTGTTTTTGTCATTCGAAAAGCGATTTTCCCCTATACCAGGTTTGTAGCTTCCGTGATGACCCATACATTATCTCGAAAGGGATAGTCAAACTTAGTTTGTATGGGGCTACTTTGGACTTATGGGACTTATATACTAAACAATTGTGGCGTGCTGGCTTAATGAGAAGACCTGGTGGGGAGCTGGCTTAATGAGAAGACCTGGTGGGGATTCTATTACTTTAGGTGGGCTCTTGAAGGCCAAGGCTGTGGTTGTGTCTGATATATATAATTTTATCTCTTATTAACTTGTTTATAGTCCTGAGCGTTGTTGGTTTACCACATTTTGGCATTAAGAAATTCCTCCCAAGATCACCACCTCTGGTTGGCTTCTCTCGCACAATCACGTGTTAACGTACGACAACCTTAACAAGTGTGGCTTTATTTGACTGGGTTAGTGGTCACTCTGCAAAGGTGGCCTTGAAAGTGTTTTTCATCTATTGGTTAGTTGTCCGCTTCTCTGGTTGTTTGGGATTTTGTCTTGCCTCATTTTAGACTTCGGTCTTTTAGTCTTTCTCCACTCTGATCTCTTGGTGGGATGACATGAATGGTAAACATACAGTCCTCCCCTTCTTAATATTCTTGGAACTGTGGAGGTCTAAGAACAAACTGGTTTTCGATAATGTTACCCCATATTTGCATTGGTTATGCTCTCATATCATAGATTGGATGGATTATGCTTGCATTGTAGCTGTATCAGATGACCTATTGAGGTTCATCACACATTCACTCCAATTATAATTCCATGTAGTCTTACTCAATGAGGCAACACAATCTGGTACTTGTGGATGTGGCGCCGAGGCTGGGATCAACCTATAGTCCCATTATCTACTCTATTGAAATGGTAGAGTTGGCACCAAGACCAAGGCCGAGCTCTTGGCTCTTCAAGATTTACTTCTATTTACAAATAGGACCCACATATAACATATTGCCATTTATATTCATTCAATGACCATTATCGAAGTTGTTATTGATAGAGATACTCTCACTATCCCCTATCCTACCAATTGGCTAGATCCGATTTCAAAACTGATAAGAGATATTTTTGAACATCTCCTTCTCTCATGATGTTGTTGACTCTTATCGAAGAAAGGCTTGCGCGTTGCCCCTTTAGGAAGGGGATCTCGTCGTCTTTGATTGATTCAATATGTTGCACTGTCTTACTTTTCTATGATATTATGATACACTTCTACGTTTTATTTTCACTTGTATTTTTGAAACATGAAGAAGATTGTTCCTTTTTTTCATTTTGAACTTTAAAGGCTGGAAGTCTGGAGCATTATATCTAGTCGCCATATCATAGAATTTTTTATGTATATTGTGAATACATGTATGGCTTTTATTTCTTAACAGAAATCCATTGTAGTACTCCCTTATTCCCACTTCCGCCTTGAGGATTCTTTCTTTATTTAAAGAGCCTTCGGTCCAGCTAAGCACTCTAGCTGTCCTACCACAATCTCGCTACCGGGATCTCAGAAACTAATTGCTTCGATGAGGTTCCATCCCTGTTCAACAACCCTAAGTAAGGTGACGGACGATTTTTTTAAAACACCCTCCATGACGTGAAAGATGACACTCTGTAATGTCAGGCGTTGTGAGGGAGAGAAACAAACAAAAGCCACATTTTGGGTGACCGTCATAAGTGGAGAGGGATATGTTACATGCTTCTAGTATTATCATTATTTAAATTACGATCTTCTATATTCTATTCGTAGTGTATGTTTTTATAAAGCATGTAAATGCATGCATAAAATTATATAGTTTATGTACTGTTGAGTACATGTAACAACCATGAAAACAATGGGAATAATATTGTTGAATCACATAGCGTGTTTCTGGTCATTAAGTGTGTCGCCGGATGCATATTTCAAATAAATAATATATATCATGTAGTGATTTATTTTATTATTCAATACAATATAGAATGAAAATAATGTATTAAAATTGTGATAAGATTAATAACTTACTATAACAATTTTTTTAAAGTTCTATATTATTATTTATTTAATTTAAATTAAATTAAATGATTTTTATAAAAAAATTTATAAAAATTAATTAAAATATTGAAGGTGATTCAATCAACTAATAAAACATTAATGAAATAAAAAGAAGACATATACACAAATTAGACATGGCGGAAAAGGCCTTAGAGCCTCATTGTATTATATTCCTCACACTCTCAATGTAATGTACAAATAATGATAATAGTACAAATAAATATATGAGGAAGTTTATCTCAAGATAGTACATCTATATTGGACACCATGGTTGAGCAAATATATCAACCAAACACTAATCTAAGAGCCTAATTGGTTGGAGAGAATCTCTCTACCAACTAAGTGTAAACTGACTCTTAACCACGAGGAACAAACTCAATCTAGAAAGGTAGGATTAAACCCAACTCTCTTGATTTTAATTAATTTAATTGTTTTGGACTTAGAATTGTTTTCATCGCATGAGAGTGAGGCTAACATTCCCCCCAATGATAAGTCCAAAATAAGAACTAGGAACCATCTTCCAAGTTCACATTATGAAATTGTTGATCCTCAAAAACACTGCCTAAAAAACCACCAAAGTTGGGTGCTAAAAAAGCTCTAATCCAAAGAGATCTCGAGTCAGCTGCAAGTCTGAGTCATCTCTGAAATTTTTCTTGAAAACTCTATCATATGCCAAGCTGCAAAAGGCTTCATTTGTCATTTGCTTCCAATCAGCATCCTTTGTTTGTTGACAAAAAATTGAGAACACCCACTAGCTACTTTGATGTTGACCACCCACTCGCTGCTTTAATGTTGAGAATGCCCACTAGCTAATTTAACAATGCCCACTGGCTGCTTTGGACGATGTTGTTGAGACTTTCAGTTTGAAAGCAACCCTTAATTCCATTATCATTTAACCCCTTTGTCAGCGGAAAGGAGAGACAATCGTCTGCAATTAATTTTTGAATTTTGTACTCCCCCCTTTAGGTGTAAGAGATTTTCACAGTTGTACTCCCACTTTCAGGTGCATGAGACTACCATCTTCAATTGACTATTTGCTGCAATAGTTGAGATTGAATTCTGTTGTAAAACTTATACAATCATTTCACTGCTGACAACCATTCCCAAGGACCAATCCGTGCATAATTGCTTTTTAATCTGGCAGGTTGGTCTTGTTTGCAACATTACTCTAATGAATGATTATACTTGCCACAATGGTGACAATGATGGAGATCAAAACAATGATCCTACATGTGACCTTTTTTTTGACAATGTTTGCATGTGGGTTTGTCTTCCACTTTCTCATGGATTTTTGATGTCATTTGATCAAGAAATCCTGCACTGATGAACTTGATCGACTTAGAATAATCTGGGATATGCAAGTTGTTTCCATCTTTTTCATATCGTAATCCTCGTCAATTTTTGTTACTTTGGAGTTCTTCCCATGCCTTTATGATTGGTTTGGACGAAGCAAGTTCAATTCGATCATGAACAACTTCTACACTTGAAGTTGTTTGGAAGAATGATTTGGAATTAACATCTTTATCTTCATTTGTATAGTTGAAAGACTTAGAAGCATCACCCTTATGTTACAACTCATCTCTTTGTAGTTGCGACTCTAGTTGAAGGAACTCAATTTTTTCATGTCCCTGTTGTACATTCATTGAAATGTCAACAATAGTTGCTTTGCTGATTTGTACCATGTCTTCAGTAGTTGAGATGATCAAATTGTTAAGAATCTTTAACAAATGAATGTTTTCGCCATGTGAACTTGCTGGAACTCACGCTCACTTGCTTTTAATACTTTTTGGATTTTTAGAACTCGGTCTCTTGAATGCTTGAGCGTGATTTCTTGAACTCACGCTTGCTTGTTGTAGATATGAATAGGCTTGATTGTTGATTGAATATTTTCTTTTGTTAATGTTGAACTCACTCAGTTTTACGGTCGCTTAATGTTGTGAACTTTCCACTTGCTTGAACTCACACTCTTGGTTGATCAAAAGAAGGGTGTTGAATACTATTGAAAATACACCCAAGAGAAACACTTACAATGATTTGAATGACTCAGTTAAAATATAATGGATTCACTTGGTTTAATTGACTCCCTATCAATTCAAAGCTTGGGTGTCAGTTTCAACCGAGAATGCACCCTTATAATTCAACTCAACTTCACTTTGATTACAATCCAACTTACAAATTATGATTTGCAAGTTACAAATTTGTATTGAGCTTACTAAAAAAAAAATGGTGCAAGCGCATTTTCCAAAAAATTGTTGTTGAACTGATGAAATGTTGTTGATGTAGATGACAACTTCATTAACTTGTTTGGATGTTGATATAGAAGTGTCTTTGACAACTTGATTATTTATTGTTGCTTCTTGATTTCTTATAGTTGGCTTGATTACATAAGCTTGAATGGAATTGATTATGTGCATGCAGTTCCTTAATTTGTTGTGCACTTCATTTGTACCATACTAGAAGGATAGTGTCAAAACTAGACACAAACAATAAGCTACATCAAGAAGCATGCGTCATCACAAACTTACACATGGTGTACCTCATATCCCCTTATTCAATTTCAGGTGGATCTAGGACACATCAACACCACAAAAAATATGTCTTTATTAAGTATTTGAGTACATCAACCTTTCATCTTTACAACATCTTCATCGAAACTTCTCAAGCACAAAGTTTGAGAATTAGTTGAAACAATTTGTCTTCACAAATCACTCACCCACTTTCTTCATTAAAATTTTAAAAGGACCTCCTTAGAAAATACACCTTATCACTCCATTATAAAGAAATAAGCTCTTACTTTTTATAATAATAAAAAATCCCACTCGTCACTCCACACTTCAAAAAACTTATTGCTCCAAAATTACAAGAAAGTAATTTCACTTTATCACTCAACAGAATCACACCTTATCTCTCCATTTCAAATATGAACTTACCAACGCTTTTCATCACTCCAAAAATTTCGAATTTCAAAAAACATACCTTCTCTCCAATAGTAAACTTTACATTTCAATACCTTTCAAGCTTCCATTAAAAAATGAATTCATGAAATCATTTTTAAAAAAAATGAGTGCCATGTTTCAATATTTATATTATAAAGCCATAGCTTTATGAAAATGTTTTTGTTTTCGAGAAGTAAATTAATGCAACTTTCCTGGAAAATGTTCGTTCTTTAGACAATTTTCTCCTGGAAAAAACTCGCAGCTTCTTGTGGCAAACATTGACTCTTCAACGCAATTTTCTTCATTGTAATCACTTTCTCCTAAACGCAACTTTCTCCTTTGTAATTCCTTTGTCCTTAACGTAGTTTTCTCCTCAATGTTGGGAGTGTAATAGCTAGAATAAGTTTGTAATGGATGAGAGCTACACTTTTTATGCTATTTATTCGCTGCACTTCGATGATTCGGGGCTTTGGTGGGCTTCTTGTTCACAGGTTTTGGGTGTCACTTGGTCACTTTGATGTGGTAAAGTAAGTGGCCAGGTATCAGAAGGGCTCGATGGTGAGTTACTGGGAATATAATGCACTAGTCTTAGCCACAGAGAAAACATCCATTGATTCTGCGTACAATATTAGCAGAAGTACTTGATCTGGTTGAGGGTGCAAAGCCCGAGGGTTTGCGTGAGAAGGAGAAAGAGCCAGTTGAGGTAGGGGTTGAGGGATAAACAAGAAAGGCTAAGTATTTTGGCAATGAGAGCAAGCAATGCTTAATTTCAATATCAAAGAAAAAATGATGCTAACAATGACTTATTTTTTTCATCAATTGATTCTTCATTAATGGAGAAGAGGTTGAGATCAGAGAAATTATTTTCATCAAGAGGTTGACTTACATCACTAATATCGATGGAGGATTCATTCTCTAGATTTCGCTATTGATTCTCTCGCCAGAATGATTCTTCATGCGCTCAACAACACAGGAAGTAACAGAAAAATCACACTCAATTCTAGAGATATCATCGCTAGAATCACCATTTTCGAGCAGTTTCATAGCATTACTATTGACGTTATCAATGATGAGATTTATCTCCCTTATACTCAGCAACAAAGTTACATTTAGCCCACGACACAACTCGATCCAACCCCATCAAAATCATGAAGGAAATGTCTGAATATATCTTTAAACACACCAACTATTTCATTATAGAGTGAACCAGATGCCCTTAGAGGCGATCCTTTGAATAAATCATTTGTTTTTGGTTTCCACCGGAATGCTCCTTGGATCAAAAATTTCACGCAGGTTCTAGACAATTGATGAATATAAATGTTGTTTTGATATGGTCTTTGTTCAGTATGAAGGGGCTACATTACTGAATGACCAGCTCCTCCTCCCGGTCTGCGACTAGCAAAGTTGTGTTACACATTAGCTCTACGCAGATATGGTTCTCTCCCAATAGTTATTAAACACACAACATACTCAACCACAACACAATATTAAGCCCTTCCTGATGCTCTGATATGATATGAAGGATATTCAATCAACTAATAAAAAATTAATAAAATAAACAACAGACATATACACAAATCAAACATGGCAAAAAAGGCCTGAGAGCCTCACTGTATTATATTCCTCACGCTCTCAATGTAATGTACAAATAAATATATGAGGAAGTTTGTCTCAAGGTAGTATGTCTATCTTAGACACTATGGTTGAGCCAATATCGCAACCAAACACTAATATAGGAGCCTAAATAGTTGGAGAGAATATCTCAACCAACTAAGCCTAAACTGACTCCTAACCATGAGGAACAAACTCAATCTAGAAAGGTAAGATTAAATCAAACTTTCTTGATTTTAATTAATTTAATTGTTTTTGACTTAGAATTTTTTTCATCACATGAGAGTGAGGCTAACAATTATAATTTTATTTTAATTTTTTTGGTAAGTTAGGCGAATCAAATACTATACTATATTAAAAAAACTAGGATAACAAGTTTATGTGTGACTTGTTTGTTACTAGAGAAACTAGACAAGTGACATTGCAAAATAGATTTCTTCCACTTAGAACATTTGTAAATGTAATAGAAGCTTGTACATAGGTTTATGATACATGGCAATAAACTAATCTAATTGTGTTTGATCTTCTCAATTTTAAAACTTCTAATATCTATAAATACGAACTGAAAGAGAGTGAACATTTTAACCATATTCATAGAATGACCCAAATGTAAATCGACAACATAATTATGGGAGTCCACATTAATAGTGAATTCCTATAACTGTAATAGAAACTACTACATGGAGACATACTAATGTAATTATGTTTGACCTTCCCAAATTTAATACTTTAATTTCCATAGACATGTCTAAAAAGAGAGTGAACATTTTACCCATTTTCATAGACTAAACCAAAATTAATGGCAACATAATTAATATATTCATATGGAGACTACACCTAAATAGTTACCAATGAACTGTTGTTATCCTATGAATTTATACCATAAATCCGGCTCTTCTCAGGCCATGTTTTTCACTTTGATCTCCAAATTGTTTGTTTAAAATTGGAATTCATCGAAACAATTAAGGATTTCATGTTCCTCCTATGATATCTCCACTAGAACTTCACCCATGATGGTTTTGATCTTAAAATAAATATCTAGACCCTGTATATACTTGGTATTTATAGTCCTTTTAGTTTTCATTTTTGGTATCCATTTTCTAACTTGATTAAGAAAATTTGCATTGGAAATGAAAATACATTCAATTTAAGTTTTCTCTTCAACCTTCTCAATCTCATGGCTTGTTTTTCACTCTAGATGTAGACAACCCCGACCCATCCCTTCTTCCTTAGGGCCAATGCCCCCCTCTTTCTCTTGTCATTGAAAAACAAAGGTCAAAATGGTGAGTCATAGATACCAAGGGATTGTTGATAGCTATAAATAAAGATGAGTCAAAGAAGACAACAAGCTTGCTACGGGGATGGAACACCACAAAGCTATCAGAACAAACTTTATATAACATTCTTACTAGACTATAAAAGGCTCACATTCTTAATTTCTATTGCAACTAGGTGATTCTCTTGTAGAGATCTTCCCTAGAACTAGACAATGTTAAGTACCTCTTCCCACTGTGAAATGAGTGCCAAAAACAATATAACCAAAACTAGAGAACAATAAATCTTTCTTGTCTAGAACTAGATGATGTTAATTCATTCCCACTTTACCATGTAAATTATTTACCTCGAGATGGAGTTTTTATAATACCATGGGCCAATACCATGGCTTATCAATAAGACATGCCCAAAAAATCATTATTTTAATTTTGTAATATATTTTTAAGTAGGGGAATAACTACCTTTCAGATATGTCTAGACCATCCATGTTTGTTAATAAAAGTCTATCTTTATTTGTGATGGAGATTATCCTCTTCCTATGTTAATCCAAAGTTGTGATGGAGATTATCCTCTTCCTATGTTAATCCAAAGTTGCTTCAAACTTCCTTATTCTTGAAGATTGAGTCATCCTTAGGCTCCAAAACAATGACACTATCATCAAATAGGTGTTACTAATAAAATTTTATATTAACTATATATATTAATCTCTAATATAATTGAATTAATATATTGTTGGTATATTTAGTCTTTTCTCCTATAATCTATGTAACAATATCTATATCATATTTATTTAAGTTAACCATATTGATATAAATTTCATATTTTTTAATTTACTTGTTTCATTTTTTATCTTTATATTTATTTATTAATTGATTATAAAAATAAGTATTATAGAAATTTCTAAAATGAAAAAAGATGGAGAAATATTACTCTATAATATAATAATAATAATAATAATAATAAGAATAAGAAGAAGAAGAAGAAGAAGAAGAAGAAGAATGACTCTATGGATTGGAAGTTGCATTGCCACATCTGGAGTTGATTGGTTATAACTCTACTATCATGATCATTCATCATGATTATAGTCTTTCTTTTATCATGCATAACTAACTAGTTTGACATAATGAGATACAAATCTTAGATCAGACATTATATTGGTAACCTATCTCATACACTTATAAATATTACAATTATTGACCGAGTTATGATGCAATACTAGAGATATTTTTCATTATATGCATACTAGGTATCGTTAGCAACCTGGTGATATTCAAGTCAATTTCACTGGATATCTCATAGACCCATATATGCATAACTAAAATAATATACCATCAGTTCCTTATATTGCATGCAGGAGCATCTAATTCCATTATGCATTACACAGACCATGGTGAGCCTTTCTATAATACTATGGGAGACATTCCTCCATAATTGCTCTACATGCATGAATATCTGCAAAATACTAAAGCATGCTACCATTTCTTATCTTAATAGCTTCTATATGTATATGAGAGTACACGACAATCTCACTCATTATTAAATCTATCATTTCCATCATAAAGATTACTATTAAGCAATTGACATAATAGAAATCAATCCTTGTATACATGCAATAGAAAATCTGTCCATCATATATTATTATGTTACCTACATTATATTATGATAATCCGAAACCATCTACCACTATCTACCATATTAACAAGAAGCTTTCTATAATATTAAAAGTTCCTTCACTAACATAAAGAAGATTGCCATTAGATTCATTTACTATACTACTCATTCATGCGCATAATTATTAAATACAAATAGCATCATACCAACACCTAAGACAAGATTGTTAACATATCCAGTACTGAACCAAATAAAATAATCACATGAAGGGAAAGAGATGGACATACAACCATTTCATGAAAATGACACCAACTAAACATCACTTGGAGGTAGGAGCACCACCACCTAGCCATGAATCACCTTTGATTCCCCCTGAGTTGAATATCTTGCCAAGGATCAATTGTCCTCAATTGATCGATGCACTAGGTATTTATTACCCTCTTTCATGCTTTAGTTACCATTAGCAGTGTCCTGCCTTATGGATTTTTACCTTTTCCTAGGTCTTATCTAGAAAAGCTTGCCTTTATCTCCCACAATGCTTTTCCACATAAAAGCTTGCATTTATCTCCTGTAAAGCTTTTATGTCTGATGGATATTTATCTCCCATCCATTTGATGGTTATCCAGTACATCCAAGCTTATCTAGAATCACATCTAGAAGCTTATCATGAAAGATTAATCTCTATCCCATTTCTCATAGGATTTGGAAATCATATCCTCTCTCTTGGTGCTCCACCTTCCAAGTGATTTATTTTATTAATTTATTTAAAAACACATTTGTTTTTCATTTACATATCACCTAGCTTTTATCAACTTAGTTTTTGAATAGTTTAACCCACAAAGGAGGGTATCAAACCTAGCTTTCCTCAGATTAGGTTTATAACATTTAACAAACAAGGGGGGATATCACACCTAGTTTTAACTTAACTTAGATTTACAATAATGTAGTACACAAGGGAGTGGTGTTACAGACTACTTCAATATTTTCCAAGATGTCCATTGAGTTTCATAACTTTGTAGATATATTGATGAGAGTCTTTGTGGTCTTTTGATGATGGTGATGTGGAGACACGAGTTGTTGATGTGGATTTATCTTTCTATTGTATACTACTTGTTGTAGACTTGATCAGTCAATTGACAAAACACTTAAAATTGTTTTTATGCCATTCTTGAATATTGATCCTTGTATGTCTATTTTGTTTCCCTTACTTTGACTTCAGCACCTTAGCTCTAATACCATGCTGAAGAATCTAGGGAAAATAAATTTATTATGATTATTCTTAGCAAGATAACTATTTATGAGGTATTTTAATTTTTTTCCTATTAGTATAATCTTATCTTGATATCGTTAGTGTCTGTATTTATGACTTCATCAAATAGTTACAAAAATACAAGACACAAGAACACAAGATGTTGGCTTTCTACTAGGGCCAAAACTTCTCCCTCTTGGAGAGGAAAACCCTTGCAAAATTCTTTTTATAGACATGCCATTTGATGAATACCAATACCATGACCCTTGATCTATTTAGCCACTCCAAGACTAAGACACCAATCCTCTTCTTTGTCACTGCTTGAGATCATCATCATTATTGCACCACTGAGGCTTTCACCACTGAGATCTTCATTATTGTTGCAACACCAATGTTGCACCTTGATTGAGGACTTTCCCATGATAAAGAGATAATTTTTGTTGCACCATAGCTTCTCCTTCACTTAGATCATTATTGCACTCTAACTTTAGATCTTCACCATGTCAACAAGGTTTCTATATTGTATGAGAGTTGCACAAAGATCATGATCTTTTCTTCATTATGACTGAGACCATGATTTCCACTTTACCGAAACCATGATTGTGTTTAGTATGTCGAGAATGCTTCACTGTGGGATCACCGAGCTTCTCTTATCACAATCATACAGAGAATGTAATTGTCTAGAGAACATGCTGAGTGTATCATTGAGATCCTTATTATCATAATTATGCCCAAAATGTGATTGTGATTCTCTTCCTACACTGAGAGCTTCATTGTTATATTCAGAGTGCTACCAATGAGAGTGTCACACTGTAACTATTTACTGTAATTATGCCCAAAGTTGTAGACACTTTTGTTCCCCCTCCTAGACCTCATTCGAGACCCTATACCACTATGCTTGATCAAGACTTCAGAGATGTATGCAAATATCTTTTCTCCTCATCTGAGGTTACAGGATGTCATGTCTCCATAATAAGCCGACATGTTAGGGTGAATTGACGTGGCTTTATTTTTGAGTTGACTTGTCATATATATATCCTTTGAGGTTTACATGACTATCTTCTTCATCGTTTAGCTTGTGGACATTTTCTTGTGCTTTTCTTGGAGGATTGTGCTTGTCTGGGAGGGTTGTTTAGACTTTTCTATAGACTTGTACATGACATTTACTTTTTGACATCATAAGGCTCTCAATGGGAGCCACTAAATAAATAAACTTCTTGTTCATGAAACCCATGAAGCAAGGAATAATAAATTCATTTTACAAAAGACATAATTACAATGTGATTAAGACTGAACCTACTTACACTTTCTTCAACGTGGGCTTCTAGTTTAACAACCACCAACTCTTTTTATAACCAGAATTGAATGGAACAAAAACATACTTGACAAAGACATCTCACAACTACAAACTCAATAATCATCGAACTATCAATTGTCATCTAGGCATAAACAAGTAACCATGCCCCTCCTTAGTATATGTCAAAAGTTGTTAATCTGGTTCAATCTTTATCTAGGAGTTTTCTCATCTTCATGAAGCATTTGTTAGAGTGGTCAATTCCAACAAAAATACACTCACATATTGAGTTGAACAAACTCAATATGTCAAAATCTTGAGATCGAATAAGACTTAAATAAAAACATATGACACAGAGATCTCTTCCCTGTAAAAGTGAAAAATCGAGATTTGTCTCCAATTTTAACACTTTTGACATATATCACTAGC
Organism: Pinus taeda; assembly: GCA_000404065.3. Taxonomy (NCBI): domain Eukaryota; kingdom Viridiplantae; phylum Streptophyta; class Pinopsida; order Pinales; family Pinaceae; genus Pinus; species Pinus taeda. The sequence continues at coordinate 128,828 of APFE030503382.1, read as the reverse complement.
CACTTGAAACTCCTCTGTGCCAAATCACATATCTGGTTCTTAAGTCCAAATTCGTGCAACAACATGGGCATTTTGTCAGCAATATTTTCTAGATATCTAATATAACATTTCACACACTTTTGACAAAACCATCCAGGAATGAATTTAAATCATTTCAAGGTTCCATGCAGATAAGAACAAACAAAAAATTATAGATAGAAAGATGATGAAAGTATTTGATGATGCTTGAAGAAGCTACAAACAGTAAACAAATCTACACACACAAGATCACAAGCAATTTCAAACACTAAAAATAAACTCTCACACATCTATACTAATATGTACAAAAGCGATAACAGTTAGGATGCTTCACATATTCCAGGCCCTCCCTTGAGGGAGTCAAGCTAGTACCAAGACTGATACCATGTTAGAAAATATAGAGATTAGAGATTTATTACACACAACACCAAACACATTGTTATATCTTTATTGATCACAAAAATTACGCATATTGTTATATCTTTATTGATCACAAAAATTACGCATATATATGACATAAATCCTTGACTTTCATGCATCTATATCATTAGTACAACCCATACATGGGGAAAAACGACTTCTAGATTAACCCTTGGGAACTCTCAATGAAAAATCATTACAATACATGGAAACATTACTTGCAATATAATTTACTTATGATACAAAAATAAGCATAAACTAATACAAGAACAGATAAAATTATTGTGGTGTTCAAAATCTTTATGTGAAAATTTATATATATGTATACCCTCTTATTGAGTGTATCTTTGAAACTCTAAATATTTTTCAAATCAGCTCGGTTGGATGAGATTTCAATTTTATTGGCTTCTATCAAACACCTTCTTCTCATTTACAATTGGTGTCATCAAAGTGCAATCTATTTTATTCGAAGACTATGCATTTTTAATTTAAGAGGAAATCTTTGTTTTCAGATTTTGTGCAAATTTATTTTCCCTAGAAAGTTGGAAATAGTAAATTAGTCTGGTATGTATGCAATGCATGGAGAGATGAGTTTAGTTAAGTCAATTCCAATATTAGATCTAGAGTGTGAGTTTGTTAAGTGTTAGTGAGTTCACTGGAGAAAAGACCAGTCAAGTTAGACTTTGTCATGATTTCAAATTTAGTGAATTATCTCCTTCTATACATATGGTTGGGTGATTTTAATGAGCATGTGTGCAATCGTGAACCTTAACTCGATGTATGTGAGAAAATTTTATGAATAAAAGTTTATTTATGTGTTTATTTTGTGTATTTTCCTCTTCTTCCTTTCGTTAAAATTGGTATGAGAGATCACATCAAGTTATAAGATCCAAGGAGTGTCCAAAGATATAAATAAGGGAATGAAGAGAAAAAGATAAAAAAAAAAATTTAAATCACAAAAAAATCTTTGCAAGATTAATTCTTATAGTGTGACACTTTCTTTGAAGAAATTTTAGGTGTGATTGTCCTAGGATTAAAACTTATCGATCAAACATTTTGGAGAAAATTAAAGAGCGACCATCATAGGTTTCTTCATTTTTTTCTGGCCATATCACTTGGCCAAGATTCATTGGTAATAATTCATAAAAGCAAGACGCACCAACGTCCAAATCCATGGCATGTGGGAAGGAAACCATGAAAGGTTCATTAAACACATGCAAAATTCATTCAAAAGTGTGTGCACGAGTTATTCAAAGTCACGTGGGTAATCATAAGGTTTGGCAACGATTAAAGAAGAGTATTTTTTGAAGGGACAAATTTAAAAGTTCTCTTGAAAGGGCGGAGAGATATAGATTTTTAAAGAATTATAATTGATTTTACTTAAAGAAAATAAGGTGCTTTGAAGGGTTTTTTTGAGAAAATGTGCCTCTATGAAGATTTATAGATAGTTGATAAAAGAGAATTAAAAAAAAGGTTTTTTTTTATTGGAAAGTGAATTTAGCGTTTTGAGGAGAGATGGCCTAAAAAATGTTTTATGTTTTATTAATCATGACAATGTTTTGGGTTTAGAATAATCCCTCTATATCATCAAGATGCATAAATTTGATGAAGATTGTTTCTTGTGGGGGCGCACATTAAAAACTATATTTTTTGGGGGGATGATATGGAAATAAGCTTCGTACAATAAGGAGAGTATACATAAGATAGAAAGAGAAAACAATCATGTGTTGTAAAGCGAGGTTGAAACAACAACAAAAAATCGAAAGGAGGAGCGAGAATATTTTGAAGAGCTCATACAGATTCTCACCACAATGGAGGAATCTAAAAGATAATCAGATGAAGCAAAACAAGAAACTTATTCATGGATCGGGATGGATTTATTAACAGTACCAAATTTTGTTGTAATTTTTTTATTTTTGGGTTGTCAAAATCAAACTTTTCTTCGATATAAATAGCTATTGGATTGTCTATCTAATAACACATATGATGAAGTGTACCATGCTTTAGTATTGTATTTTAGAAATTAGACATTGAATGAGAGATTTTTGTGCAAGTTAGAGAAAGATAAATCTTTGAAGGAAGCGTGAAAAATTGTGGAAGCATAATTTGATACAAAGGAAAATGGCATGCAACAAGAAGTTGTGTCATAATCTGTTGAGGAATCAATAAAGAAGTTAGCCACAGATCTGAGAGTATATGGACAAGACTCTAGGAGGAAAATGAAGCTTAGGCAATTCCACTCAAAGGTGGATGGTGGCCATGAATACAGTAAACGTGAAACTCATTATGCAAACATCCATATGGATGAAAAAGATGTAGCAAAGATTGTAAAGAGAGAATTTGAAGCCTTTATATGTGACATAAAACAAGAGAATATTCACATGGATGGCGATGATGATGGTGAATCCCTATGTCATGAGACACATGAGGATGATGACCACATTGTGAGATGTGAATTGATGAAAACAATTGCAGTTGATGAATATGGTGAAATTGTAATTGTTAATGAGAACATTCATGCTTAGATATCCCACCATAGGGTGCATAAGAATTATGTTAATGAAAAGTGTAGTTTCTTTTATTGAAATAGAGATTAATTGTGGAAATATGGTAAGTGACATGTTTGATGAGGAATTGATAGTTGAAGTTGGCATTGTAGAAAAAAATTATGAAATACTTGGAACTACTCATGAAGCATCATGTGATCTAGCAACATGTGATGATCAAGAAGAGAATAAAGTGATTCAATATTTCTTGATGAGAATATCCACTAATTGCATAATAGTGGAAGATAGTCATAATGAAGTTGGAGAAGAAGATAAGTGTAATACCCCTCCTTTGTTATGGAAATGTTTTATTTTGTATTCGTTACTGTTCCTATGTTGGTGGATGAGCCATGAGGAATTGATTATGAGGGAAAATTTGATGTAGTTAAATAACTAAATGTCATGAATAAAGCTAGAAATTATTTGGAAAGAAACAGTAGAGTAAAAATATGCTTGCCAAATCCGAATACCAATGAATTGGATCAAATTTTATTCAAAAATCCTTTAATAGATATACTAAGTTAAAGATAATTACTAATAAAATCACTATGAGAGAGAAAAGCAGGATTTATGAGGAAAAAAAAGAAAAGACTAGTCTGAAATGTGAGCAGATACTTGAAAGGAGAGATGTCGCAAAGGAAATTTGCTAGAAAATAAGGTTAAAAACCACATTATGGGGTTTAGAGGGATATGTTGATTCTAGGAAAGATCATATTAGCTTGGGGGGGATCAGAGGTTGGTCCAAGGTTGGGTGAAGCAATGTTGTTTCAGACACAATCTCCAAATTAAATTGTTGGTTAGAGGTTATGATTACTATTAATTATTCACTTTATGGATTGGACTTAATTATATTTGTTGCATCATGAGAATGTGAACGGTAATTTTACTTTCATAATGATGAAGTTCTACAATGAGAATTTCATCGTGAATGTTTTTTTATGTGAATAACTTTAGTGCTTTAGTTAGGTGAACATAGAGACTAATACATGTATGATTACAACAAGAAATATAAGATAATATAAGGGTAGTGGTTCACATAAAGGCCCCTATGAACATTTTACTAGAGATGGGGTTGCATGTGCAGCTAGATATACAACTGCATGACTAAATTAGGAATATGGTATGAAGGGCATAATTAGATACCTGTTAGAGTCATTAAACCTTAGTTTATGAGTGTGTAATTTAGATAAGTAGCTATATTTGCGAGTACATTGTTCTATTGTAAATTTCAAAGGAACAAATGTAAACTTGGGCTATAATCTGTCTGTATAGGATGACTTGGCATTGCAACAACAAGGAAAGGGAAGAACCCAAAATTGTAGGGAATTTCTACATGGTCAAATGGAACCTCCTACTGAAACTTTTGGAAGGAGTCAATGGGTAAGTACTTCCCCCAACTATATCAACACATGATCACTATAATTCTGAATGATACAAGTTAGAGGGGGAATTCTTTTAGGGGTTAGACTAGGAGCAAGTTGACATGCATGGTTGCAATATTCCTTAACAGAAACACCCAAGTGATTGTAAAAGGTTAATTTGAGGGGGGTAGTTGGAATCAACATAAATTATGTCGTCTTTCTAACTCGAATCCTCGTGTAGCTGGTAACCCAAAGATTACTAGAATAAATCCCATCTCGTATTATTTCATCAAAAAAAGAAATTAATAGGAAAAAAAATGTGATATGTTCGTAATAGAATGTTATCATAGTCTAACAATGTTAAACCCAAACTACTAAGCTAATGATCGTAGTTCACCTTACTAAAAAACAACAACCACGAGGAGATAATTTTAATTACCTCTTGTATATTTCTGTGTGTAATATATTTATTAACGTACACAAAAATAACACCATAGAAAATGTGGGAATGGGGAAATAAATACCAAAGAAAACCCAGAAAATAAATTTCTACTACTGTAGAGATTCAAGCCATAGTACATGAATTTAAGGAAGAGATTACCATAGCACGACATGCTCAAATATACCCATAGTCACAGGAAAAAAACTCCTCATTTAAAGTATATATTACAATATAACCACACGTAGATACATTTATTAAACTTAGCATGGATCGGTTGTGGTCAACACTAGAGTAAATGGGAGAAAAAACTCTATAACAGGCCATAACAATAATCTTTTTATAGGCATAGAGTAAAGCTAAAGAAAATGATGAGTTACTAGTGCATATATATATATATATAATGGTGAATAGTGATTCAATTTAATTAAGTAGAGAACATATCACTCACTCATTGCAGAACTTCAACACATAGAAGGAAATGTGATTAAAATGAGAGTGTGATTCACATTGATCCTAGCTCTTCAACTCTATAAATTAAGAAAATAAATATTTATTCAAGATAACAAACCAGAGAGAAAGAAACCCCCTTATCACCAGTTTTCAAACATAGTCGAAACATATACTTATTCAAGATCACAAACTAGAGAGAAAGACTCACTCTTATTGCCAACCTTCAACTTAACATAGCATAGAATAATCATATAAATATGAAAATAAAGAAATATGAAACGGTAACATTCCATAAGTGTAGTTCTATGTTAGTAGATACTACCACAATACTCACCATACTAAATGGCACATGAGAAAATACTATCGGGAGTACGGAAAGGAAAAACCCTTGAATATGGGCTCAAACTCTACCAGAAAATTTAGGTCTAATATATACATATGAGAATCTATAAAGCTTTTGTCTCTTATGCCCTATAAAATTTACAGACCTTCTTAATAATAATAAATTTTCAAATAATTGATACAACCAGATTTGGGAATAAAAAGCTAGCATAGGAAAACCCTGGGTTTTTTCCAGTCCCTCAACTCTAGTAGGATGATCCCAGAAGGGAAGAATCGTGCAAGGGTAACTGACTAAGAAGTAATGGGGCACTAGTTAGTGCTCATTGAGCCATGGAAACCATAGTATGTGTCTAAATAAATTATTCAAACGTATCGACAATAGTCAATATCACAAAGAACAAAAATTTATTGAATAGGAAAAAATCCAATCAAAATTAACAGAGAATTTATACCCAACAAATTTGAGGATTGAGGAAAGGAAGTATTACCTGTTTATTGGACTTAGAATGAGGCCTCATTCCTATATCTGAACCTTCACATAAAAACCCCCAGAATGATTTTTGTTAGTGCAAATGATCTCGTAAATTTGGTAAACAAGCAAGCCAAGCTTACATGGGTGGGAATTTTTACCTGAGGTATCGGTTTGAGGAGCAAGGGAAACTACCTTCTAGTCATTGCAACCCTAGGCTAGTCCTATATAAAATGTTGCCTCCATTCCTATGTAAAAAGAAACCGAGAACAATGTTAAAGACAAAAGTTTTTTACCTATGAGCATGGAATGAGTGAGGAAGAAAATTACCTAGGTGGAATTACATAGTACGAAGTACCTCCACTATTTCTAGCCTGAATTTCAACATTAATATTGAAGGTGAATGCATCAAAGGAGATGCAAGTGGAGCCACCTTAACACTAGATAGACCCCAAATTGTGGCAAATCCATGGCTTAAACATGGATACCTTGCAATGGAAAATGATGATAAGAGAGGCATGTGCTCATGGTAATAGATGAGGTGACAATTCATTATTGCAGAGCCCTCAACTCCAATGGCAGAAAAATAAACCAAATGAAGCGGAGCAGACAAAGAAAAGCACTGGGCTTTAAAAGGAAGGTCTTACAACCTTGATGGATAGAAAGAGATCTAGGTCATTGGCGTTGCGTCGTCTCAACCATCATGAGGGTTGTGTGACATGGTACCAGTTCACATGCGTTGTGACACTTGTAATGAGCCAGCTAGAGGTGTTGTGAGGGTGTTGAATAACTATGGCACAGAACTAGAGTTTCATCCATAGAAGGAGTTAAACAGAGTCTCATGCTGGCATAACAAACCATGAATAGGAGCCAATTACATGTGACATTGATATTGAAATAAATATTACACGTATAGTTATTAACTATGAAACCGTTTCTATACACATAGATTTTTTCTATGAAACAAGTGGCTAGCATACAATTTATTAACATGAATCCAATGTTTAATATATAATGAGAGGAACCACATATTTAATCCAAATTATTATAGTATAACTTGAATATATTGGTCTAGCCGAAACATATAGTGGCACAATGATCCCCGAAGTTAGGAGAGCGTTAGGGAAAGGAGACATTGATTGTAAATACAAGACGAATAAAATGGAGACAACCATGATCATGATGTTAGATACAAATATATTCAAGTAATTTATCAAAAAAATTATAGTAATAAGAGATACACCTTATGTAGCATTACAATTAGGACATGCACCATATGAATTATTACAATTTTGGCATAGTGTAACATGGAGTTGTATGGTAAGAAAGGTATCTGACAAATGGTATCAGAGCACCAGTTTCTACATTGGGCTTAAGAAAGAGGCATAACCATAGTTATAGAATAAGTAGTAATAGAATTAAATTTAACATATTGATAATAATTGGTTTGTTTCGTAGGCTGAAGAATCGAAGTAGATTTCTATAGAATTATGGATAACTCTTCTCCAATTATCACTGGTGGGGAGGATTTGTATGTTGAGATGGGGGAAGGTAGCACCTCATTACCTTCTCATTTGTGGATATAGTAAGAAATATGGAAGAATAATTAGCAAAGATCTAGATTAGTAATGATAAGATACTAAAAGATAGTGAGGAACAAGAAAAGTTGATTAGAGAATGGACTCAGAAATCTAGCCACAAAAGTGTAGAGCCAGAATGGTTAAAAGGGAAGAAGACTCAGAAAAAATTTGAAAAATTTGAAACTGGAGAAGAATTAAGCCATAATTCTCCAATAAATCATAAAGAAAAGAAGAATATGGAGTCACAGGGGGAGTTTAGGAAGATCAAAACCCGTAACTTTGATGTAGAAAAGTAGGAGGATGCAGAGGCGTAGTTGCTGAACATGCTTAAATATTTCCACATGTACGAGTACGAGAGTAATCTAAAGGCACTCTTGGATATTTATGAGCTGCAAGGTAAAGCTACCCTCTGGTGGGAAAAGGAAAAAAGTGTGCAACTGCTAAAAGAGAAGACAATTTCTTGGGAGGAATTCTAGAAACAATTCAAGCCATGGTATCTCAGTGAACACTATTATGATGACCAGGCCAAGGAATTTCATGAATTAACACTGGGAAAACTGACCATGGATGAGTTTGTGGCTAAGTTTACAAACCTTCTTTAGTATGTACCATACCTTAAGGAAGAGAAGGCCAAAGTGAAACGATTCCTCAATTGTTTTCTAGCTTCGTATAAGTAGAGAATAGAGTTCGATAACCAAAAATGCATAGATGAAGTGGTGAGGAAGGCTAGATTATGTTATCAAAAATTCAAGAATAGAATTAAAGGTGGTAAATCGTGGAAAAAATAAACAGAGAACCAAGGTAAGAGGGAACATAAAAAGATAGAAACCTTACTACCTCAAGAATTTTTTCAAGAATCATCAAAGGAAGAAGTTTAACAAAGGAAGTGCACCTCCGCATGTGCAGTCGTATACTGGATCGAAGCTCATAGAATTGAACAATAAAAAAAAAAGAGTATAAAGGAAACAAAACCATTGAAATGTTGGGGTTTCTGTGAGCCACACTTGCTAAGGGATTGTCCGCATAATCTTACATCTATCTAAAACATTCAGGCTGTCCAAGAGATAATGACCATCAATGACATTGCCCGAAATATTCCTAGAATTAATGCAACATTGGAGGATAGAAAAGTTGGGCACCAGTCTACTATGATTGAAATCAAAGGTATTATAATAAAACAAAATGCATATGTTTTAATTGATCCAGGGGCTAGTTTAAGTTGCATCAGTACCCAAATTGTGGAAAAGTTTAATATGAAATCTAATAAATTCATAAATGTATGGTTGGTCCAGTTGGAAACTCATATGAAAAGAAGAGTAACCAGTGGAATAAAACCATGTCTCCTTAATCTGAATGGATATCCTACAACAACAGATTTAAATATTCTTCCCCTAGGGTCTTATGATCTGTTGATAGACATGGGCTGGCCGGAAAAAGAAGAAGTTGCTATAAACTGTCTAGAGAAAATGGTTATTGTGTTGATCAAAATGGAAACATGTGTAGTTATGGGAAAGCCAAAACTATTTCAGTTCGAAAAATTTTAGCATTACAACAGAAAGGAAGTGCAAGCAAAGGATTCCAACTATATATGGCATAGGTGGAAACTAGTGATTTGACAACAAAAAGAGGGAAATTAAATACTTTACAGGCTATTAAGGAATTTCAAGATGTATTTCCATAAGAAATTTTGCGATTCACCCCACATAGGGACATAGATTTTACCATTGACTTAGTAGTGGGTGACATTCCTGTGTCTAGAGCCCCGTATTGAATGAGTACGCCAAAACTAATAGAATTGAAAATGCAATCACAAGAGCTCTTGAACAAGGGATATATCAGAACCAATGTCTGATTATGGGGGGAACTAATACTTTTTGTCAAGAAAAAGAATGACACATTTAGAATGTGCATTGATTATCATTAGTTGAATAAATTAACAATCCAAAACAAATATCCAATGCCTTGAATCGATGATCTATTTGATGAGGTGAGAGAGGAATTTTTTTATAAAAACTTTATTTAAGAATTTGTTACCATGAACTACATATAATGAATCAATATATCTAGAAAACATCCTTTAGAACTAGATACAACCACTATGAGTTTTTTGGGTTAACTTTTGGTCTCACAAATTCACCCGCAACTTTCACTTGCTTAATGAATAATATACTTCATCGTTACTTTGATAAGTTTGTACTAGTGTTCATTGACGATATTCTAATTTATTCAAAGAATCAGGAGGTGCGCAAAGAAAATATGAAGCTAGTATTAAAAGCCTTAAAGAAGCATCAAATATATGCAAAACTCAGCAAGTGTGACTTTTATAAAGACTCAATACAATACTTGGGACATGTTATTTTTAAGGATTATCAATGGATTCTGAAAAAGGTAAAGAATATCATGAATTCGCCCATACTGAGGGTCGTATCCACAGTTTGCTAATTTATGGGAATTGTAGGATATTATCGAAGGTTCATTGAAGCCTTCTCACGATTCTCTTATCCTATCACCTCCTTGCAAAAAAAGGGTGTGAAATTTTATTGGACAACCAAATGTCAAGAAATATTTGATAAGCTAAAACAATTGTTAACCACAACTCTTATACTAAAAATTGCAGATCGCAAGAAAAAATCACTATTTGAACAAATGCTTGTTTGGAAGGCCTTCAAGGAGTATTGATGTAGGATAATGGTGTAATAGCTTAAGGGTCTAGGAAGCTAAAAGTACATGTGAAAAATTATGCAGTGTATGATTTAGAGTTGGTAGCAGTGATACATGCGCTTAAAATGTGGAGACATTATTTGCTTGGAAATAAATTTATACCAGTAACTAATCACATCAGTATGAAGTATTGTTTCAGCCACATGGACTTAAATGTTCGGAGAGCAAGATTTTTGGCATTTATAAATGATTACAACTTTGAAATATGACACATAAAAGGAAAAGAAACGAAATTAGCACATGCTCTTAGCAAACACGCTCATCCTATGTTAGGGATATCCACTAGTAGTATAGTTATAGATTGTCTATAGCAAGTGAAGAATTCAATACAAAAGATACTCAATGCTTAGAAATTCAACAAAAATTACAACAAACAAGAATTTAAGAGTATGCTGAAAATTTACTTACTTACCCGAATCAGTTGTATATTCCTAATGTGAGCACATTGAAACAAACAATATTAGATGAGTATCACTAAGGAGCTTACGTGTGCCATCTCGGTTACTAGAAAGTGATTACCGCATTAAGGAAAAAATTGTTTTCACTAGATATGAAGAGGGATGTGGCCGAATATCTAACAAGTCCATACAATGTCAATAAGTAAAGGTGGAGCATCAACATCCATCCAGACTATTAAACCCTCTACCCATACCTGAATGGAAGTGGGAGGCAATTTCAATGTACTTTATCACTAGATTACCAAGGAAAAAAAAACATGATTCTATCATGGTTGGAGCAGATGTGTTGACTAAGGAAACCCACTTTATACCAGTGTTGCCCATGTTTGGGACTGCCAAGATAGCTAATATTTTCATGAGATACATCTTTCCCCTACATGGAATACCCAAGGTGATAGTGTTAAACAAAGATGCTAAGTTTACCTACAAGTTTTTGAAGGCACGTTTTGGAGGTATGGGAACACAATTGAACTTTAGTACAACATATCACCCTTAGACAGATGCACAAACAAAAAGGACCAATATGATTTTGGAGGATATGGTAAGAATTTATGTTATGAATCAACCTATCAAGTGGGAGGAATTTTCGCATTTAGTATAATTTTCCTATAATAATAGTTACCATACCTATATTAAAATGATATCCTTCGAGGCTTTGTATGGTAGAAAATGAAATACACCCCTAAGCTAGAGTCAACCAGAAGATAAGCTAACATTGAGGTTGAATGCCTTGTAGGAAATGGAACAAATTGTGTGGAAAATCAGGGAGAACATTAAAAAAGCAAAATTTAGGCAGAAACGTTATGTGGAGAAAAAAAGAGTGCATAAAGAGTTCAACATCGGGGACCATGTATATTTGCAGGTAAAGACCTTGAAAATTATTATAAGCATAGGAATGTGAGCAATGTTGGCACAACAATTTTGTAGGCCTTTTGAAATCCTGGATCGAGTTGGCCCAATAGCTATCAGCTGGATTTACCTAACCATATTATAGTTTACAATGTATTTCATGTGTATTTATTAAAGAAGTATGCTCATAACAATTCTCATGTGATTGATTAGAATCTCCTACAAGTGGAACCAATGTATATTTGCAGGTAAAGACCTTGAAAATTATTATAAGCATAGGAATGTGAGCAATGTTGGCACAACAATTTTGTAGGCCTTTTGAAATCCTGGATCGAGTTGGCCCAATAGCTATCACCTGGATTTACCTAACCATATTATAGTTTACAATGTATTTCATGTGTATTTATTAAAGAAGTATGCTCATAACAATTCTCATGTGATTGATTAGAATCTCCTACAAGTGGAACCAAGAGGAGACTTTGTTCTTGAGCCACTTCGTATCTTGGATCGAACGGAAATTGTGCTCCAGAATCAAGTCATCGCTCAGGTTAAGGTGTAGTGGAAGCACTTTACGCCTAAGGACACAATGTGGGAGCAGGAAGATAATATGAAAGATTCAGTCTATCAATCACTGTTTCAGTAAAAGGAAAGGAAGAATGAACACCGAAGGCGGTGTCATTTTCGAGAGGGAGAAGATGTAATACCTCTCTGTTGTTATAGAAATATTTTATTTTTTATTATCTATTGTTATTATGTTTCTTGATGATCCACGATTAACCGATTATAAGAAAAAAAAATTGGTGTAATTAAATAACTAATTTTGATGAATAAAGCTAGAATTGTGTGGAAAGGAACACTAGAGTGAAAATATGCTTGCCAAATCAGAATACCAATGAATTGGATGAGAATTTTATTAAAAAACCCACCCATTCAATTCTAGGAACCATGCTCTCAACCTATGCTATGCCTGGGCCTTGGACCCTTTCTAGCTAGAGGACATCCATTCCATCATCTACACGACCCAACTGAGCCTAACCACATACTGAGCACTCCATATCATTCTATATATGGATATCAAAAGACCTGACATCATCGATATTGATATATTTCAATTGATGATGGCTCTACTACTCCTGGGTAAAAATTTCCTTTAATAAATATATCGAGTTGAAGATAAATACTAAGAAAAGCACTGCGGGCCAGAAAAGAAGTATTTATGAGGAAAACCAAAAGAAAACCCTCGGTTGAAGGGTGAGGAGAGCCCTGAAAGGTCGGACACCACCAGGGAAATCTAGTGGAAAAGAAGGTTAAAAACCACATTATGGGGATCAGAAGAGGTTTTTGATTCCAAGAAAGAACATCTTAGCTCGTGGAAGACCAGAGGTTGGTCCAAGGTTGGGTGTATCAATGTTCTCTCTAAAACGATTTTCAGATCAAATTGATGGTTATAGATTATGATTATGGATTAGCATTAATTATATTTGTTGCATCATCAAAATTAATGTTAATTTCTATTATGATAATTTTATGAATAATTTTACTTTCATGAAGATGAAGTTCTATATTTATTATTTAATCGTAATCTTCTGTTATGCGAATAGATTTAGTTCTTTCACTAGGAGAGTGTAGATACTAATAAATCTATGATTAGAACATAAAATATAAGATAATATAAGGGTATTGGTTCACATAAAGGCCCCTCTGGACATTTGCCTACATTTGGGGTTGCATGTGCAACTGCATGATTAAATTAGGAGTAGGGTATGAAGGGTGTAATTAGATATGTGGTATGAGACATTAAACCCTGGTTTACGAATGTGTAGCTTAGCAAACAAGTTATATTTGTGAGTACATTGTTGTACTGTAGATGTTCAATGAAGAAATGTAAACTTGGGCTATGATATGTTTGTATAGCATGATTTAGCATTACAGGCCCAAGGAAAGGGAAGAACCTAGAATTGTAATGTTTGTATAGCATGATTTAGCATTATAGGCCCAAGGAAAGGGAAGAACCTAGAATTGTAGTGAACTATTACATGGATGAATGGAACCTCCTACAAGAACTTTTGGAAGGAGCCGATGGTTAAGTACTTTTCCCTAAGTGTATCAACACATGATCACTATAATTTTCAAGGATACAAGTTAGAAGGGGAGTGATTCCAGGGGTTGGACTAGGAGCAAGCTGAAATGCAGGGTTTTAGTAACCCTCAACAACAACAGCCAAGCGGGTGGAAAATCTTAATCTAAGGGGATAGGTGGAATAAAGAGAAATTTTGCCATTTTTCCCACTCGGATCCTCGCCTGGCTGATAACACAAAGATTACTAGAATAAATCCCATCTCCTATTATTTCATCAGAAAAACAAATTAATAGGGAGAAAAACATGATATTTTTGTAATAGAATGTTATCAAAGTCTAAGAATGTTAAACCCAAACCACCAAGCTAATGACTTCATTTCACCTTACCGAATAGCAATAACGAAAGGGAAATAATTTTAATACTGACTGTAGATTTCTTTGCGTAATCTCTTTATTATAGGACATAAAAACAATGCCATAAGCAATGTGGGAATTGGGAAATAAATAGCAAAAAAAACCCAAAAAAGCAGTTGCTACGACTGTAGAAATTCAAGCCGGAGTACAATAATTTAAGGAAGAGATTACCACAACATGACATCCTCGGATATATCCACAGTCACAGAAACACCACGCATTTAAATTATATATTATAGTATAACCACATGTAGAAAAAATTATTGAACTTAGCATGGGCCGGTTGTGAAAAACACTGGTGTAAAGGGGAGAACAAGCTCAGTAACAGGCCAGAGCAGTAATCTTCTTGCAGTCAGAGAGTGACGATCACGCATATAGTAAGTTACCAACATGTATATACAAAATGGTGTATAAAGATTCAATTTAATTAAGTAGATAATATGTCACTCGCTTATTGTAAAACTTCAACACATAGAAGGAAATGTAGTTAATAAATTGAGAGCATGATTCACGTTGATCCTAGCTCTTCACCTCTATAAATTAATAAAATAAATATACATTCGAGTTAAAAAACTAGAGAGCAAGAAGCCCTCTTGTCACCAGTTTTCAAACATAGTCAAAACATATACTTATTCAAGATCATAAACTAGAGAGCAATACGCCCTCTTATCGCCAGCCTTTAACATAGAAGAACATAGAATAATCATATAAATAAGAAAATAAATAAAGATTATACTGTAATATTCGATAATTTTAATTCTCCATTAGTAGATATTGTCAAAATGTTGTCCATAGTAAATGGGGGACGCAAAAATACTATCCACAATATGGAAACGAAAAACTCTTGAATGGGGTTCGAAACTCCGCGAGAAAATTTAAGTCCAGTGTATACACATGAGAATCTATAGAGCGCTTGGCTCTTGGGCCCTATAAAATTTAGAAACATTTTTAACAATAACGAATTTACAAATAAATGGTAGAACCAAATTTGGCAATAGAAAGCTAGCCTAGGAATACCCCCGGCTTTTTCCGGTCCCTCAACTATGGTAGGATGATACTAGAAGGGAGGAATCATGCAAGGGAAGCTAGCCTAGAAGTAACGAGGCACCAGTTAGTGCTCATCGAGCATCTGTAGCTAAAGAAATGTTGCTAGCGTACCTGCAATAGTCAATACCATAGAGAACAACAAAATTATTGAATAAAAACAACTCCAATCAAAATTAACAAAGAATCCATACCTAACGCACTGGAGGATTGAGGAAAGGAAGTATTACCTGTGTATTGGTCATGGAAAGAGGCCTGACTCCTGTAGCTGAACGTTCACATCAAAACCCCAAAAATGATTGGTGTTAGTATAAATGAACTCACAAATTGGGTAAACAAGAAAGCCACACTTATAGGGGTGGGATTTTTTACCTGAGATACGGATTGGAGGACCGAGGGCGATTACTTGCTGGTGATTGAAACCCCAAGTCAGGCTTGTAGCAATTCTTGCCTCCATTCCTCTGCAGAAAAGAACTAAGAACAACGTTGAAGACAAAAGGGGTTTACCTATGAGCATGCAACTACAAAGAGCCAGGAAAATATTACCTCGGTGATTGAAATGGTACAAAAGACGTCCATTATTTCCAACTCGAATTTTGATATTGGTATTAATGGCGAATACATAACACGAGAGGTAAGTCGAGGCACCTTAACACGAGACAAACCCCAAATCATGGAAAAGCCTGGCTTAAACATGGATATCTTGTAGTGGAAAACGGGGATAGCAGAGGCATGGGGTGGTGGTAATAGACAAGGCCACAATTCATTGCTGCAGAGCCCTCTATTTGGGTCACAAAAGAACAAACCAAATAAAATTAGGACAAACAAAGCAAAGGACTAAGCTTTGAAAGGAAGGTTTTACACCCTTGAGGAATAGGAAGAGATCTGGGTCGTTGGTGTTCCATCATCTTGACAATCGTGAGGTCCGTGTGACATGCTAACAATTCACATGGGTCCGGACGTGTGTACTATGCCAGCTGGAGGTGTGGTGAGGGTGTGGAATCACTGTGCAATAAAGAGAGAGTTTCAACCATAGAATAAGTTGAACATAGTCCATGCCAACATAAAAAACCACGAGGATGATCCAATTACATGAGACACTGATATTGAAACAAGTGTTATGTATATAGTTATTAGTTGTGAAACCATTGCTACATACATAGTTGTTGACTATGAAACATGTGGGTTGCTTACAATTTATTAACTTGGATCCAGTGGTACACATATAATGGGAGGAACCACATATTGCACCCAGATTATTATAAGAAAAGATGAATTTGTAGGTCTAGCCCAAACATAAACTGACACAGTCATCACTTAAGTTAGAAGAGTGATAGGAAAAGGAAACATTGATTATAACTATACGAACAATAAAATGTGGACAACCATGATCATGATGCTAGATACAAATATATTCATGCCATTTATTAAATAATAATAATAATAATAATACTAATAAGGGATGCACCTTATGCATTATAATTAGGAAATTCACCATATGAATTATTACAATTTTGGCACCGTGTAAAATGGAGTGGTATGGTAAGATGGGTATTTGATAAGAAGAAAGAGGAAGAGAAGAAAACTCTTAACTCCATAGCATAATGAAGATGTTTTGTAACATTGTTTTTTATTAAGCAAGTGTTCAAAATAGTGTGGGAGATGAAGTTGAAAACAAAGTTGTTTATAAGTTTAATGTTGATTTGAAGCTTATGGAAAAAAATGATTCAGAAGTGATCTGAACAAATTGATGATAATATCAAAGAAGAACTGCAATAAAAGAATTAAATGAAACGGTGAATGAGAAAAAAGAGGTTCATTATGATTTTACATGTAACCCTAGTGATGATTTGTAGTGTGTGGCGAAAAATAACAGTACCTCATAATGAAAGTGGATAGAAAGACATGAAAATTTGTGGAGAAAAAAGAAGAAAATGTTAATTTTTAGAGATTTGAGGAAATTAAATTTTACTATGATCTAATATTATGGGAGGATTTGAGTTTTGAGGTGTATGATAATCATAAATTGAATTTTGGTTATAAGCTTGCTAATATAGTGAATAAATGGAAACATGATTAAAAGAATCTCTGAAGAGAAAGATGTAGAAGATAGAATAAGATTGTTTTTCAAAATAAATACAAGAGAAGTCAAAGAAAAATTGCAGCAACAACAAGTGTGGAAATATGGAGCCAACAACAAGAAAGTGCAGCCAAGAATTAAGCACTTTTGAGGGTATAAAAATTGTAAGAATCTAGAAAAAATCCAACATTGTAAAAGTTTTTGTGTCATTTTTTTATGCCTAGGTGAGACTTCTCCAATGATGATTGAGTCATTTTTTATGGTAATCCTAGCAGGCATAGTTGAGTCATGTTTGAGTTATGTTGTGTCATACAGTTGTAATTAAAAGGGAGTGTTGGAAATGGTAAATTACTCTTTTATGCATGCAATGCATAGAGAGATGAGTTAACTTGATTCCAATTTTAGAAATCTAATATGAATTTGTCAAGTGTAAATTAGCCAAAAAAATATAAGTCAAATTAAAATGTCATAATTGCATATTTAATAAATTAGGTCCTTATAGGCCAATGGTTAGGTCATTATAATGAGTTTGTGTGAAAGCCACACCCATAGCTATGTGAGAAATTTTTATGAATAAAAATTTATTTGTGCGTATTTTGTGTGTTTTCCTCGTGTGTCTACCTTTTAATTCCGGAAAACTTTATTTTTAAATTTTATGCAATTTTATATTTCTAAGAAATCTTTTCTTCAAATTCACAATGAACATGACTAAAGTAAATTATTTTATATATAATAATATATATCTCGTTAAATATAACATTATTTTGTGTGCTTTTTAATTCAATTAATTTTTTGTTAAATGATAAAAAAGTGCACTTAATAATTTAATGCTCTCACGGAAAAGAGAGATCAAACCTTTTTTCCTTTTAGGTTATAATTAACTCTTCAATGAATGGAAATCAATGGAAAAGAGAGATCAATCCTTTTTACCTTTCGGATTATAATTAACTCTTCAACAAAACATTAAGGTTTATAATAGCCCTATGCAGCATAAGGTATTGCCCCAACTGCTGGAGCCACACTCCAGAGTAATAGCAGGTACCCTTTGTGACTAGCAGGTATCCTTTGCGACTAAATGATTTGGATGTGATATTCAAATTATCCACATTCTCCTGGTACCTGTTTATTCTTTCGTTAGAAGCAACAGCAATAACAAGAGCAAAATCAGCCATGTTAATAATTGTTTGAGTGCAGAGACAGGATTCCCTACCGCAAATCAAATTCATATAAATTTTATAGAATTTTATTTTGTAAGAAATCTTTCCTTCAAGTTTACAATGAATATGGCTAAAGTAAATTAAAATATCTCATAGTAAATATTTTAGCATGTGTTCTTAAATATACATTATTTATGTTTTTTCCAATTAAATTAAGCTTTTGTTAAATGATAAAAAAGTGCACTTAATAATTTAATGCTCTCACGGAAATTATATAATAAACTTGAGAAGAATTCAATGAAGACACTAAGATCTTATTACTCCTCTTACTAAGATCTTGTCGGATCACTCTCTTTGTATTCCACGAGTAGTTAAAATCAAGAATGTATCTGGTCGAGCGTATTTCAATCTTGCTGGATTTCAATTCACAAATTTATTTAAATTTATTCATGGAAAAGATAGATCAATCCTTCTTTCTTTTTGGAGTATAATTAACGCTTCAACAAAATATTAGGGTTTATAATAGCCCTATTGGGCGTAAGGTATTGCTCCAACTGGTGGAGGTACACTTCAGAGAAATCACAGCAACCCTTTGTGACTAGCAAGTACCTTACCTCCAACTCCTGTCTCGTCTGTCTACCGGCGTTGACCTCGGCTCTCTGTGTAAGGACCTGCGGTTCGGTTGACTCCCTCCGTGCGAAGTGCGAGCATTTGAGCCAAAGTGTGCGAAGTTGCGTAGGAAAAATGTGCATGGAATGGTTGAGCGAAGGTTAGTTTATAGCATGGGAGCATTTGGAGTAACCCAGGGCCGACCTTACATGTTATAGAAACTTGGGCAATAGATTGTTGGCCGACCAACAATGGAAGGCAAGTTTGCGATGTTGTGAGGAAGTTTGGCATGCGGTGGTCGAGTCAGCTTGGGCAGCTCGACTCGCCCAACCGCCCCTATAAGTAAACGAAGCGTTGAAGCTTGGAAGCATCACATTCAAACGCAAGCCTTTCGGTGATCAAGAGGAAGTGTGAAATAGGTGAAGGTCGTAGTAAGGAGGCGCAGCACATATGCGCCCGCTCTTGGGTAGCAGGACATGGTGATATGCACAAGCCTCGGTTATCGAGTGAAGGCGTGGGTGGAAAGCACCCACCGTTCGGAGAAGACTCACGGGTGGAGACTCAGGTGAGGTTGCCTACCTATCGTGTGAAGGTGAACAGGTGGTGACTCGGGTGAGGTTGCCTGCCCGTCGTGCAGAGGTAAATGGGTGGTGACTTGGGTGATGTCGCTCCCCTGTCGTGCAAGGTGATACATGAGTGGAGACTCGGGTGAGGTCACTTGCCCGTTGTGCAAAGGTTCGATTGGCATTTCGGTTGAAGGTTCGGGTAGGCACGGTGCGTGGAGCACCCACCCGCCAGTGGGAGAGTTGGGTGGAGAGTACGGTGAGGCGCTCACTCAACGATCATGGAAGCGGGTGGAGGGTGCACGAAGGCACCCACCCGCTAGGTGAAACGAAGTACTGCTAGTTGAACAAAGACAACACGAAGTTCAGTTGACGAGTGCACTTGGTGGTCCATGTGAGGGTGCACTCGCCCAACTTGGGCAAGGAACTCGGTTGGCTACATAGAGGTGTTGCGTGTTGTATAATTGGCTAAGTATGAAACTTGGTGTTTCTCAAGTAGACTTGTAAATATTGTAAAGTTGAATAAAATTTTGAGTCAGGCAGACTCATTATTTAGGGAGTTTCCCCTCCCTTTATACTGTGCAATTGTGTTTTTCATGTATGATTGTTGTGGATAATGGATGTGTATCGGTGTTCATTAGTATAAAAGAACAATAATAATTACTTGGTTGAGAAACACAAACTATGTAAACAAAGTGGTTAGGTGTAGTCCATGAACATAAGTATTGGTGAAAAGAAAGTGTTCGGTGGTGCCGCACCTCTCCAAGTGCGGTTGAAAGACTACCACAAGTCTAAGGGCATGACAGGTGGTATCAGAGCTGGTCCAAGTTTTGCAGGAAACTTAGTGAACTAAATTAAGGAGCTGATTCTACGAAGACTGAAGACTTGGCAAGAAGTTCAAGTTTTGCAAGTGATAGGTGAAACTTCAAGGTGATTCAGGTGAATGGTGAAATAGGTTTAACAGAGATGAAGTTTAGTGGTTGGGCCAAGTTGAACGACAAGGCATGGTAGGTTTGGAAGAATGCAAAGGGAAGCTCTTGCTTACCTTATACAGGATGAAGCGGATGAAAGAAGAGAATCCCTAGATTCAAAAGGAACTTGAAGCCTTGGAAAAGAATGTTGAAGATGAACTTCTTCAACCTGGTTGGACAATGGAGCAAGATGAAGTTGCAAATTGTACTAACCAATAAGAGGAAGCCATGCTAGTTGAAGATGTTGCAGATGTGACAATGATGGAGGATGAACTTGAGTTTGATCAAGTTGGACCAATCGTGCAGTTTGCAGACATGGATAAATGAAGATACTCACATGGAGAAGCCTCATGATGATGATGTCAATACTATTGATACTTGTGTCTCACTTGAGAATTTGGTAGATGAACCGTATGCAGGGAAGAGAAAAAGCAGTTTGCTGATGCAAGGGACCATCTTACCATGGATGTCTATGATGAGACCTTGTATGGAGAATCAAGGATTATTGGCCATTGAAGGACTTGTTGGGGTTATTTGTGACCTTATGGTAGAAGGTGCAAAGGCTTGTGACAAGAGAGGAACATGATGATCGTTGCGGAGGAATGGGTCATGCTTTAGCCACATGAAGAATTGGCTAAGTGCCCGACATGACTCATGGACAGATTATAGGAGGGCACACACTTGAGGTATGATGATACTTGGGTGGACTTCTCATGGCTGAGGCTAGAAGCAAGTCTTGGTGAAACCTTTAGTGGGGAGCTATGATGGAGAGACTCATGTGATGATGATATGGTTGGGTGACCGAGTTCATTAGACCGAAGATTGCAGACTTGGATGGGATGACCAATTGTTGTGATAGGTCTACTTAGTTGGACTACATGGGGAACTTAGTCATGGACATCAGGTTGGAAACATGGAGCATGGCAGTCTTATGTAGGGACATTATATCGGAGCACTTGTAAAGGTGTCACTTATGGGCATCCAATGAGAAGTGCCAAGCAGGGATGTTGTGTAGGTGGATTTGCTGGTGTGACATGGAGACTTATTATTTATGAGTCGATGGAGAGGTTGTGCACTTATGTACAACAAGGCCATGGACTTGGATGGAGTTTTGAGCAGGCTATAGAGCACTCCTACTACATGGAGAGCTGAGACATCTTGTAGAGACCTTTGAGCCGAGACATGTATGCTTGCTAGAGTGTTGGTTGGAGATGACTCATGGAGCTCACGATGACATGAGGTTATGACTTTTGGAGACTTCATACATGGTGGACTTGGAGGATCCAATGCATTGAGGAGCTGAGGTCAGAGACTTGATGTAGAGTGACTTGATGTGGAGGATTGATATGAGACACTTTGGAGTGATGGAGTGGCAACGATGATGATGCCTTGGTGGCAACACTTGGGCATGGGTTGAGCCAAGACATGACCACTTTGGACACATGGGAGCTGATTGATCTATGATCATGGGCAACACTTGGACAGATGAGATAGGTGTATACTTGTTTCTATGGTAGACTTTAGGAATGACACATACAGATATGATGGAGGTTGCTTCATGGACCTGGATGTGGCACATCGAGAGTCGGGATTGATTAGATGATCTCTTCACTTTGAGGAAATGGATGTTTTGCAGATGAATGATAATGTTGGGATAGATGTGGTTGATTTCATGCAGCACATTGACACCAAACATCATGGACAACATGTTGCAGATGAGATGGAGACTACTTGATGGACCTGAGCATGGCTTACACTTATCTAGAGATGGACTCTTGATCGAGTTGAGGATGTGACGGGATGTTCTGTGAAACAACTGATGGTGGCATGAGGATGTGCATTCTCATGGTTTGAGCGTGACAGTTGGATTAGCTACCCAACTAGTTCAAGCCATGCGGGCTAGTGGTATGCAAAGATGTGCTAGCATTGTTGGAGTATCATGGCAACAATTCACACGATGACGACATATGATGAGGTCGACACGATATGTTGCAGGAAGCATGTAGCTTGAGATGGTGGCGCCAGCCTTCCACGATGGGAGCAACATGTGGAGATTGTGACAAGGTGGTTGATGATCATTGATTGAGATGATTTTCTAATATATTAAATACCGATGGGATGTATGCCTTGGTATGGATATCTTGGTGACAGATGGTTGCTGGGATGAGATATTGTTGAGGACGACAATGACTTCAGGTGCACGACGAGGTAGGGACCTGCGGTTCAGTTGACTCCCTCCATTCAAAGTGCGAGCAACTTGAGCCAAACTGTGCGAAGTTACATAGGAAAAATGTGCATCGAATGGTTGAGTGAAGGTTAGTTTATAGCATGGGAGCATTTGGAGTAGCCCACAGGCCAACCTTACATGTTATAGCAACTTGGGCAATAGATCGTTGACTGACCAACAATGAAAGGCAAGTTTGCGATGTTGTGAGGGCGTTTGGAACTTGGTGGTCGAGTCAGCTTAGGCAGATCGACTCGCCCAACTGCCCGTATAAGTAATCGAAGAATTGAAGCTTGGAAGCATCACATTCGAACGCAAGTTTTTCGTGATCAAGAGGAAGTGCGAAATAGGTGAAGGTTGTAGTAAGGAGGCGCAGCACATATGTGCCCGCTCTTGTGCAGCACGATGCGGTGATATGCACAAGCCTCGGTTATCGGGTGAAGGCGTGGGTGGAAGGTGCCCGTTGTTCAGAGCAGACTCACGGGTGGAGACTCGGGTGAGGTCGCCCACCTATCATGTGAAGGTGAATAGGTGGTGACTCGGGTGAGGTCGCCCACCCGTCGTGCAGAGGTAAATGGGTGGTGACTTGGGTGAGGTGTGCAAGGTGATACACGGGTGAGGCCACCCACCCATCGTGCAAAGGTTCGATTGGCATTTTGGTTAAAGGCTCGGGTAGGCACAGTGCGTGGAGCGCCGGCCCGCCGATTAGAGAGTTGGGTGGAGAGTGCGGTGAGGTGCTCGCTCAACGATCGTAGAAGCAGGTGGAGGGTGCACAAAGGCGCCCGCCCGCTGGGTGAAATGAAGTATTGCTGGTTGAACAAAGACGACACGAAGTTCAGTTGAGGAGCGTGGTTGGCAGTCCGTGTGAAGGCGCGTTCACCCAACTCGAGCAAGGAACACGGCTGGCTACACGAAGGTGTTGCCTATTGTAAAATTGGCTAAGTATGAAACTTGGTGTTTCCCAAGTATACTTGTAAATATTGTAAAGTTGAATAAATATTGAATCAGGCATACTCATTGTTCAGGGAGTTGCCCCTCCCTTTATACTTTGCAATTGAGTTCTTCATATATGATTGCTGAGGATAATGAATGCGTAGGGGTGTTCATTAGTATAAAGGAACAATAATAATTACTTGGTTGAGAAACACAAACTAAGTAAACAAAGTGGTTAGGCGTAGTGCACGAACATAAGTATTGGTGAAAAGAAAGTGTTCAGTGGTATCGCACCTCGCGAAGTGCAATTGAAAGAAGGCCTAGGGGCGTGACACCCTGCCCCGGTTCCAGCCCTTATTAATACTGCAACGCCACCCTCCAATTCCAGCGTCGAGCAAAATTCAAACTTCAACTTCACCTGAAGAGCTTAACGATGCTTGGAAACTTGGCATCAGAACAATGTTTTCCACATATTTTACTCCTAACTATGAAAATAAATGACCTTCATACTGTTGAGATATAGCCCTAGAGATATCTGTGTACGAATGCATATCGTATGCATACTAATGGATACAATTCGGGAGGATCCTCGCCTATTGTTTTTTCTTGTTTGTTTCGTTGATAAGGAGACCCTCGCAAATTTGTTTTTTTTAACGGCTTGAGCTTATCTCTATGCTGATTCGCTTGATATCTGGCAATCTATGCTGATCAGACCACCATGAGCGCGGTCAAATAGGCGAATCAGCAATCGAGATAAGAGGCCTTTTTAACAGTAAGCAGTTTCATTTGAGTTCGGAAGTTCATTTCCATGTGTTGCTGTGTGTATTTAATGTGTGTTTCACAAACGAACTTTTCAACATATTTTTTAATTTTAATCACAAACGGCCAACGGCAATTTCGATTACATCACTGTAGAATTGATTTATTCCATTGGCAATTTTTTATTGCATCACGTAGAATTGGTTTGTTCGATCGCCAATTTTGGATTACATCACGTGGAATTATTTTATTCCGTTATTATTGGAAGAAATCGTGATTTTAACAATGTTATGTCTACGTCAATTTTAGATGAATATTTTGGAAGAAAAATAATGATTTGACAAAATTGTGATTATAACGTGTATTCCAATGTCTTCGGAGTCTATCAAGTTGTTGACAGTTGGCATTTCTAAACCAATAATAACTAATTCCAATAAAAAAAATTGGATCAAAAAATTTCAATACAAATTAAAAAATAATATCTTTTTAATTTTGTTTATTTCATGATTAAAATTGATGATTTTATTATATTGAATAAGGTTATTGTTTTATGTTTTCTAATTTGCTATCATCAAAATTATAGTTCTAAATGAAATTGCAATAATATGTTATTGAAATGACATATTTGGATGTACTGTTAAAGAATGTTATTATAAAATAGGTTGTTTTTATCTTTTAGTCTAAAAATAAGGATAATAAAATTTTCAACTCTATTCTGAAGAAGTCAAATTTAAAAACTTTGAATATAAAAAATTAAAATAGGTCTTCCAAATAACTTTTGATGTATGGATGTTATCCTTTTCGCATGTAATTTAACTGCAAATTCCATTCTCTTACATTACAATAAAATTTTGAATAAAAACTATTAAAATTTTTTTAAACTATAAACTTTAACCATCAAAACAATTATTTTGTTTTGAGATTGTAAATAGTAAAGATCTCATACATTACAATAAAATTTTTAATAAAAACTATTAAAAACTTTTTAAACTATAAACTTCAACCATCAAACCAACGAAACAATGGTTTTGTTTTGTTTTTTAATATTAATTTTAAAATATTTAAATATCACTTAAACATTCTATTTATATATTTTCAATTTTTTTTCTTCATATTAGAGATTTCTAACTCGGAAGATTATTATACTTTAGGATAAATTCTAAGCCATAACGAAAAAGGAATTGTCATTAGAGTTTCGAAATTTTTTCAATAATGTTCTTATTTTGAATATCGTCCTATTTTTTAGGATAGAATTATAAGGAGACTTAAAGTTTAGTATAGTTAAATTTAAGGTCAACCATCGAGGATACCATATCAAAATTATATCCGTTACTCACTTTAAACGAACAAAATAACATGGAGATGAATAATGAACATTATTTGATTTTTTGTAAAACGAATATAATGTTGGGATTTTTTTTGGTAAAATCCCAAAAACAAACAAACAAACTTAATACAGAGCAATGCTCTGTTTTTCTTTACTCCAGGATCTTTTTGCACAGGGAAGCTTTTAAAAAAAAATTAACTGAGAACAGAGTATTGCACCACCATAAAAGATTTCTATTCATTAAAACAAATTCACTGATACATATTTCTTCCTCTTACTGTGAGGGATTCACCAAAACTTTCACCGAAAACAAAATTACTCAGCCTCTGTTACAAATGATTTTTACACCACTGTGTAAAATCTTCTTTTCACATTTACTGCTGTAAAATAGCTTTTACATTTACTGCTGTAAAAATAGAAATTCTTACATAAGTTTATTGCTGTAAAAAAAATTCTTTCACATTCACTTCTATGTGAAATTCTTCATTAAATTCGAAGTGCTAGAGATTTTACATTTCATATTCAAATAAAACAAATTGCCATACCATTCGTTTCAATTAACAACTATATCCACCTGTAAGAAGAAATCCAATTGCATTCACTGTGGGGAGTCTTTTACACTGCTGTGTTTCCTCTGTTCTTTTCGCTGCTGCGAGCCTCCTTCTCCCGTGTGCAAAATTACACAGTCACAATGAGTCAACGCTCATATATCAAAACATATATCATACTATTCGTATGCATTTAATAAAAAACTTACATTACCTTCTTACCCCCATGACTATTTTAATTTATGCCCATACATGGCGTAACATTAAAATTAAAATTTTTACCTAAGACTATGACTAGTTCATTAAATGCATTAATTAAAATGTGCCGTAAAAGTAAAAATAACGTTCGGGCAGGTTGTTGATGATGATTGTCCGTTGACCTGATCGGACGCAATTCGCTCACCAACCTCACACAAAACAAACGAACTTTAGCATCCGGGGAGTGGGTGGTTTTGAGTCCGTACACTGGACGCGTGGCAGCTGATCGGGGTGTTCGGAGGCCCTCAGACATAAACCACTTTTTGCCAAAAGCGGTGCGAAATGGTTGAGGGTGGTTTATGGTATTGCTGGGTGGTTTCCCGCGCGGTTGAAATTATAAATTTAACACTCCCCTTTAATTTCAACTGCTGGGCATTCGGTCATACCTAGACACTTCCTCAAAAATTCAAAGCTTTTCTGATCCAGTGGCTTTGTCAAGATGTCTGCAACCTGTTCTTGAGTCCTGCAATGTTCTAGGACAATTTCTCCATTGTTCACCAATTCTCTGATGTAGTAAAACCTTGTATCAATGTGTTTCGTTCTCTTATGAAACACTGAATTCTTTGACAATGCAATAGCTGAGCTATTGTCACAGAAAATCACTGTCGCTTTTGCCTGCTCTTGGCCTAAGCTCCTCAACATCCTTCTCATCCAAACTGCTTGACATGCTGCTGCTGTAGCTGCCACATATTCCGTCTCTGCTGTAGACAATGCTACAATGGACTGCTTCTTAGAAGCCCATGAAATGGCTCCTGAACCCATATGGAAAACATAACCGGAAGTGCTCTTCCGATCATCAACACTTCCAGCCCAATCACTATCTGTGTATCCTACCAAATCTGAATGTTCTGAGACATTATATAAAATTCCAAACATTTTGGTACCTTTCACATACCTCAAAATTCTTTTTGCTGCCTGCCAATGTGCCTCCTTTGGCCTCTCCATGAATCTGGAAATTAAACTAACAGCATACATAATATCAGGCCTGGTTGTTGTTAAATACATAAGGCTGCCTACAATACTCTTGTATAAACTAGGATCAAAATCCTTGTTGCTGTCCTCTCTGCTGAGTTTTAATCCCATTACTATGGGAGTGATCGCTGCCTTACATTCTTCCATGCTAAATCTGCTCAATACTTGATCCACATATCTTGCTTGTGAGATGAAAATTCCTTTTTCATTTTGATCTACTTCTATGCCTAAGAAGTATCTCAAGAAACCCATGTCAGTCATTTCAAATTCTTCCTTCATGACTGATTTAAAATTTTTAATGAGCTGATCTTCATTACCTGTAAAAATAACATCATCAACATATAAGACAACAATTAAAATTTTACCATATTTTTCTTTGATGTAGACGGTGGGTTCTCCTTCACAC
>APFE030503382.1:59901-98398 GCA_000404065.3 Pinus taeda | reverse complement strand
GGTGACTCCTTGCTTTCCCCCACTCCATGCTTCTTCTGGCACTCTATTCATCACTGCTTTTGTAGGACACCTGTTTAGAATATACGCTGCACAATTTACAGCTTCAGCCCAATAGTCATTTGGCAAATGCTTTGCCTTCAACATGCTTCTCGCCATATCCATGATGGTCCTGTTCTTCCTTTCAGCAACTCCATTTTGCTGTGGGGTGTACCTTGCTGTAAATTGTTTATGAATTCCATTTTCTCTGCAAAATCTTAGGAATTCCTTGGAGATATACTCTCCTCCTCTATCAGTTCTGAGAACTTTGATATGCAACCCGCTTTGGTTCTCCACAAGTGCTTTGAAATTTCTGAACTTTTCAAACACTTCACTTTTGTTTTTAAGGAAATAGATCCATGTCTTTCTTGTAAAGTCATCAATAAAAGTTAGGAAATATTGGTTACCTGCTAATGATGCAGCTTGCATCGGTCCACATAAATCTGAGTGGATGATTTCTAAGGGTGCCTTTGCCCTTATGCTTTTACCTGAGGGAAAACGTTCTCTATGTTGTTTCCCCAAAATGCAACCTTCACATAGGCTGTCCGGTTTCTCTATCAATGGTAATCCTTTCACCATTCCTTTTCTGCTTAACAAGTTTAGACTTCCAAAATTGAGATGTCCAAATCTCAAGTGCCACAACCAATTTTCAGCCTTTGGCACGCTTTGGAAGGCCTCTTGGGTAACTGCTGCAATTTCATTTTTGTTTTTCAAATCTGCCCTGATCCTGAGAGGGAACATCCTGTTCCTTATCATCTTCACTTCAACAATGCATCGTTTGTTGGGTGCTATATCCATGATGGTACACACATCATTCACAAAGTAAACATTGTAACCCTTTTGAACAAGTTGTCCAACACTCAAGAGGTTACATCTCATTCCGGGGACATAATAGACATCTGCTATGGTTTTCCTTTCTCCTTGCTTTGTAAATATTTTTACCTCCCCTTTTCCCATAACAGAAACTTTGCTATCAGTTCCTAGTGTGACTTCTGATTTCATATTTTTATCTAGGGCAGAAAACAGGGCTATGTTTCCTGTCATATGGTTGCTGCAACCTGAGTCTAAAAACCATATGTTTTCACTATTTGTTTCAGCCATGTTACAAGCTAACAATACATTAGTTTGGCTGATGTTCTCTCTAGTAACATTTGCATTTTGTCTATTACTCATATCATGCTGCTTCTTCCTACATTCACTGGCATAATGCCCATATTTTTTACAATAATAGCATTGGACATTGGATTTTTCATACCTGTCCTTGAGCATGATGTTGTTCTCCTTGTTGGCTGCTGCCTTGGCCTTGGTTCTGATTTGGATTGCTGCCTCTTCCTTGAGCATTTGCTGAGCTGCTTCTTCCACCTCTGTTCTGGCTTCTGCCTCTTCCTCTCTTGTTTCCTTTGCCTTGACCTCTTCCTCTTCCAAAGGACATCTGGGTCTTGAAGGCTTGCTCTAGAGATGAGTTTTGACTCCTACTCAATCTCTGCTCATGTGTTATCAGTGATGCATGTAGCTCATCAAATGAAAAGCTTGAGAGATCCTTTGTCTCTTCAATGGTGGTGACAATAGCATCAAACTTTGAGGGTAAGACCCTCAATATTTTCTCCACAAATCTCCTATCTTCAATGGTTTCTCCATGAGTTCTCATCTGTGTGATCAGACCAATTACATGTGTGAAGAATGAGTCAATATTGTCTGACTCCTTCATGTTCAGATTCTCAAAATCTCTCCTCAGCAACTGTAGTTTTGCTGTCCTCACTTTCTCCATGCCTTGATAGGCTGTCTTGAGGGTTTGCCATGCTTCTTTGGATGTCTTAGCTGCTGCTATCCTTGGAAACACACTCTGGTCCACTGCGTGATACAAAAATACAAGGGCTTTTGCATCCTTCTTCCTATTGGTCTTTAACAGAGCTTTCTCTCCCTGAGTTAATCTATTAAACTCATTATCATCTGCTGGTTCATCAAACCCATCTTGAACTAATTCCCATAAATCTTGACAGGCAAACAGGGCTTTCATAGTTATTGCCCAGTAGTCATAGTTCTTCCCATTGAACTGTGGGAGCTGGGTGTTAAACATACCCATACCAGTGCTTGTGCTGGCCATTCCTTGTTTTCTTGACTGTGTATCTTAAAACAACTGACTGCTGCAACAAAAAACTCTTGCTTTCAGCTTCTTTGTCACCTTCAAAGAGCCTAAGCCTGCTCTGATACCACTGTTGGGGATTTTTCTGGTAAAATCCCAAAAACAAACAAACAAACTTAATACTCTGTTTTTCTTTACTCCAGGATCTTTTTGCACAGAGAAGCTTTTAAAAAAAAATTAACTGAGAACAGAGTATTGCACCACCATAAAATATTTCTATTCATTAAAACAAATTCACTGATACATATTTCTTCCTCTTACTGTGAGGGATTCACCAAAACTTTCACCAAAAACAAAATTACTCTGGCTCTGTTACAAATGATTTTTACACCACTGTGTAAAATCTTCTTTTCACATTTACTGCTGTAAAATAGCTTTTACATTTACTGCTATAAGAATAGAAATTCTTACATAAGTTTACTGCTGTAAAAAAAATTCTTTCACATTCACTTCTATGTGAAATTCTTCATTACATTCGAAGTGCTGGAGATTTTACATTTCATATTCAAATAAAACAAATTGCCATACCATTTGTTTCAATTAACAACTATATCCACCTATAAGAAGAAATCCAATTGCATTCACTGTGGGGAGTCTTTTACTCTGTTGTGTTTCCCCTGTTCTTTTAGCTGCTGCGAGCCTCCTTCTCCCGTGTGCAAAATTACATAGTCACAATGAGTCAACGCTCATATATCAAAACATATATCATACTATTCGTATGCATTTAATAAAAAACTTACGCCTCCTTCTCCCGTGTGCAAAATTACACAGTCACAATGAGTCAACGCTCATATATCAAAACATATATCATACTATTCGTATGCATTTAATAAAAAACTTACATTACCTTCTTACGCCCATGCCTATTTTAATTTATGCCCATACATGCCGTAACATTAAAATTAAAATTTTTACCTAAGACTATGACCAATTCATTAAATGCATTAATTAAAACGTGCCGTAAAAGTAAAAATAACGTTCGGGCAGGTTGTTGATGATGATTGTCCGTTGACCTGATCGGACAGGTTGTTGATGATGATTGTCCGTTGACCTGATCGGACGCAATTCGGTCACCAACCTCACACAAAACAAATGAACTTTAGCGTCCGGGGAGTGGGTGGTTTTGAGTCCGTACACTGGACGCGTGGCAGCTGATCGGGGTGCTCGGAGGCCCTCACATAAACCACTTTTTGCCAAAAGCGGTGCGAAATGGTTGAGGGTGGTTTATGGTATTGCTGGGAGGTTTCCCGCGCGGTTGAAATTATAAATTTAACATATAACACGCATATAAAAGGAACAGACAACTCAATGTGAATGTCATTGTTCCAACGACGGGCAGCAAGATCGGAAGAAAAACTAATAATCACAATACTTGAGAGGACGTCAAACTACGTTACGAATTAAAATAAACTTATGAAAATTACCGTATGTGTATGAAACATATTTTCAATGTTAAAAACGAAAGCAGTAACGCCATGCAAATGAAATAAATCACTGCGCAATATTTTTATTTATTGATGAAGAAGAGGTAAATGCCCGGGGCAGAGCACATCATTGAACAAGATAGCATTACAATTACAGAGATGGGACTCTCCAGCTAAGCTGAGAATCCCTGGGTTTTATTAAAATAGAGATATTACATAGATGGGTATTGCGCAATGCAATGCAGTAGAGTAGATGGGTATTGCGCAATGCAATGAAGTATAGGGCTGCAATTATTTTGCAGTCTATAGATTTATTAATGTGGTTAGGTTATATATATACCTAGACAGGGGCTATATATATACCTAGAGAGAGGCTACAGAGATGAGAGTAGTCTATAGATTTATTAATGCCGTCGGGCTATATATATATAGGGAAAGGCTATAGAGATGTGACTCTTAGCTCAGTTGAGAGGTAACTACAGAGATTGGACTCTCTAGCTCAGTTGAGAGTCCCTGGGGTTTTATTTTAATAGAAATATTGGATAAATGGGTATTGCAGTAGAGTAGTTGTTAGTAGAATGGGTACTGCTCATAGCGCATGAAACAACCAGTGAGTTGAACCTGAGCACCGATGACATTGTTGCAAATGGCCCCTATCTGGTCGCCGAGGATAATAAGGCAAGCCGTGCAATCAGACGGAGGAGCCTGATTGCAGGTTGCTTCGCCGTAGGCAGTGGGAGAGCCTGCACTCGACGTGTTGTTACTCGTAACCGTTGTCGTTACCGTTCAAGGCCGTTTGTTGCTCCAGATCTACGAGCAGGTTTCCGAGAGTATCGAAGAAAGGACTCCCGGTTGGGATAATATCCCCGTTACATGCAAACGACACTAAGGTTGTATCCTGCCCACCCACTTCTGCGAGTAGTAACATTAGTGCCAGAGAAAATCCCAATGACCTGATCGCCATGACTGCAAAAAACGCAAAAATCTCACCTCTAATAATCCCTGCAAATGACAGACGTTATGGTGATGCTTATCAATCTGCCGTGGGTGCCTCCGTTTTATAGGCCTCGCGGCACATGCTTCCGTGGGAAGGAGAACTTCCGTGACGTGATGGATGATGTTGGATCATGTCACGCGCTGTGAATGGAGATAAATAAACAAAAGCTACTTTTTTTTCGACCGTCATCAGTGGAGGGGTATGTTACATGCTTCTAATATTACTCTAATTAACTTATCATTTTCTAAATTCCATTCGCACGATATGTTCTGACATCAGAACATGCCAATTCACACATTAAATTATATAATTTGTTTATTATATACCTCGTGAATAGCAAGCCTAATAACGATAATGAAAGCGATAATTCGTATATATTAAAATGAATGCATTATGTCGTACCATTTTACTTTATTATAATTTTTATAACGTAAACCGGTATGATATGATAACCGTTAAAGATTTTAAAAATTCATTATTCACTGGTGTATTATAATAGAGCTTGGATAAGTTTTATAATTAAACTAATTATACAAATTAAATAGTGTATTTGACATAGAATAGAATAAAATGGTGATGGGTGTATTGTTAAAGAATTTCATGATGTGAAAGTCACTTGTTTGAAATTTTTTGGACAAGAATTAAGTCAGATTAGGGGTTATTGTAGCCTATTAATCTTGCTCTGAAGCAAACTGATCTTTTGATTAAGGAGTAGCCACTGGGCCTCATTCTCTGCAGACACTATTTACACTTGTCAATTAAGTAGAGATAATATATGCTCCACTGTTGTGGTGATGTAATTGAGCTAACAAGTGATATCCTCTTTCTCCTTCATGGTTCGGGTATGTGATTTGCCTTCCATGCTTTCACCTACACTTTGACTTGCTTTATCAATTATGGACTTTCATTTCCAAACACGAACTTTTGCATTGAGGATAATGGCCCTATGTGTCTTATATCACCTTTCTCCTTGTGTGCCTGTTCTCACCAACCCATTTGTCCACTCTCAGCCTTTATTGTATTGTCCTCCCTTATTAATTCCATTGTCCAAACATTCCTTGCCTAATTTAGCACTAGTGAAACCCTTTACCGACACCATTAAGAATCTAATAATCAAGTGTGCTTCCTTCACCTTGCAAATGGAGTTGACATGTTGCAAATCCCTCTTGCATTCACTGAGGTGAAGTCCTAGCCTATGGTTGCCCCAACCCACATGATCATCCCTTATCCTCATCTAAGTGTTTGAGAGGGCCCAACTCCTCACATTAATGAAGAGCCACCAATCTTTTGTGGGATGATTCTAGATGATCGTAAGATGAGGACAAGGTTTGACATGCAATTGTAAGGCCTCCCAATACCTCATCCTTCCACTATTTTCTATTGATCTAGGCATTTCATCATATACCTGACATTTAATTTCACATCTCATAGTGGATATTTAAAAATAACATTACCACTATCTTGGCCAAAGTTTGTTGTTCCATGGAGATTTCTTTATTAGCTATGGCATCTTCTTTGGGATTCAAATTCATTTTGACATGATGAAACTCAACTATCTCAAAGTTCTCAATTTGCATATTTATTCTTTGAAGAATTTGATATGATCAAGGTTGGAATTCTCTTTGAGTTTAACCACTTGTTCGATGACTATCATGGAGTCTCGAAATGCCATCGATTGTTGATTTTTTCTTGTAATATCTATCTCTAACCCCGGCCACAAAGCCAAAAATTTTGTTTGGTTATTTACGGCACTCACCAAGCCACAAACATATTGAATTTGTTTTTCTTCATGAGGGAAATAAATAACCCCTCCCGCTCCCAACTCCCTTTGATTACCTTTCAATTCTCCATCAAAAATAGAGAGTATTTCCCCTTACTCATCCAAATTTAGGAATCCTTCATTATCCATTCTTATAAAAAATGTGTTTTTATCAAATGGTTTATGACTGATGCTTCCATCATGATGTGATAATTTACCTAGTTTGACACAAAATTTCTAACTTGGTGACAAGTACTCTAATTTAGATGAATCATAACATTGAGCTATGATAGATTCAAAGAACGGGTTCAGTGCCTTCATATCTTTCATGGAAGAGTTTAAATGTCAACCATTAAATATTGCTTTGTTACATGCTAGACATACAACACAACACAGGTACTTAGGAAAATTCATCCAACATTTCATTGTCGCTAAGGTTGATTTCCTATTCCATGGGATTTTTTTTTCCAAACTTCGAACATATCATACTAGCTATCTAGCTATCTATAATAATGGCAATATTAGCTAGGGTATTTTTCCAAATATCCAAAGTAAATTTTCACCTTCAAAGTAAATGATAGGTGTCTTCTTTTGCCTCTTTGCAAAGTAATAAAACCTTGATGTCCCCAAGGTATTCCTCTTTTAAAGGTTCTTTATCGTTATGATTTTCTCATGGACCATTACTTAGTAGAACATGTTGATTTTTGGAAATCAATACTTTTGCCAAATTCTACCTGAGATCTTATTGAATTAAGGACGTAGTGATTTATTAACTAACATTTCCTAGCAATATTTAACTAAATAAACCTATTTTATATCTCCGATCCAAATTTGATGATTCATTCAGGTTACATTGATTGGAGCAAGGGATTTTAGAAAATTGACCAAAGTTACCCATTGAGTCTTTAAATTTGGGAGGGAGATGCTTACACACCCATCCTGTCCATTGGCCTTGGGCATCCTATTATTGAATATCAACAGTCCTACTATATCCTTTTGATTCCATCCAACTTGCAAGCTCGCTAATTCTCTCATTTTGAACCAATAACATTACTAATGGCACATGATCCTTCCATAATTTGATGCGAAATCCATTTCCAACTTACTATCCTAAATGGTCCAGTATTATAGAAACCACATTTTCGCAAAGTTTCTAGATTTTTGAACCTTTCTTTGTCCATGTTTCATTTTCTCCTCTAAGGATCCCATTTTTATTAGAATATTTTCGCAGAAAGGATTGCTTCTACCATTATTTGGAACCAGAAAGGAGGATTCATACAAATTATTTTCCCAAAGCCCAAATTTATGAGTAGGTTGTCTTTTATTGCTAATCCTCAACTTTTTAGGAATACGTGCAAAAATAGGAAGCCAATACAAGCTTTGTTCTAGAAAACAAATTCATTATGAACCCCCATTTTTTTAAGCATTAAATATAGAAAAGAGTGCCATAACCTATCAAAAGAATTGACCATGTACAACTTGAAGATCAAACCAATCTCCCCTTCTTCCTTACTACAATGAATTTCTTCCCGAACAAGAATAATGTTACCTAGAAAATTATTTGTTGCATGAAGCCCCTTTGGTTCTATAAAATCATATTTAGTAGGGGTTTCTTCAATCTTGATGCAATAATGTTTGTGAGAATTTCATAAGAAACATTACAAACTGAGATAGGTTTGAATTGGGAAAAGTTCGAAGGGTTCAACTCTTTGGATATTAGTGCAAGAAAGGAAGAATTTGTGTTTCCCCCAATCTTGTATTTTCTTTGTGTTCCATTTCACATTCTCACCATATCTTTTTATCATGGGCCAAAAGACTCTGTAAATGCTTTGGTGAAACCATCTGGATAAGGGGCCTTGTCTGGATCAGAAGTTTATATGCTTCCATAACCTCTAGTTCCTCTATTTCTTTGACAAGTTGTTGGTTGATAAATTTTGAGATAATGGAGGAAATGCACCGAAGAAATTCCTTGGATTGTTCCATGTATAAATCTTTATAATCTTTGTAGAGAGCCTAAAAATGGAGAAATGCTTCATGCTTAATATTTGCAAATGCTTTCAGCCTTGGTATGCCTTGGGGAACTATCTCCTTTACTTGATTTCTAATCTCCTTGGCCTTGGCTTGCTTATGAAAAAAGGTAGCATTTTGACATCCTTGTTGGAGCCATAAACTTGGATATTTTAGCTTCTAGAATTCTCCTTCCTCTCTACTTGCAAAAAAATATTTTTCTATTTAATTCCTTTCTTTATCAAGATATGAGGCCTCCATCTTACTTCTTTTGATTAAGCTTTGAAGATTTTCAAGTTGTTTGGCTAGCTTGACTCTCTTCCATCTAGGGGGATGATAATTTTCCTTGACACATTTCCTTAATTCTGACTTCATCGATTTTAGTTTTCATTCTAACACAAACATGGGAGATCCAATGAATTGGAGTCTCCATGCTTGTTTAGTTATATCCATGACTCCATCCTCCAACCATACTAGACTAAATCTAATTGAGATTAATCCTAGATCTTCCAAACGAACAATTAACAATGAGATCGGACAATGATCTGACTCACTTTTTTCCATGGTTATAGAGCTATATTCCATTCCTTTGAGAGTCTAGTTGTGCATTAGAAGATAAACTAATCATGCTTTAATATGGCTATCCCCACTTGTTCTATTGGTTCAAGTGTATTTTCCTCTTTTGGGGAGAATATCCACTAGATCTCGGTCATTTATCAAGTCTTCCATTCACTCTCAAAATGGATTGTGGATAGGACATCCTCCTCTCATCTCCGAGGATCATAGGATTATTAAAGTCACCACGTATGATGTTTTTATTTTGACATAACCTCTGTTTAAGAGAGATCAATGAATCCCGGAAATTTGAATTTACCGATATAATACAAGAACATAGAAATTGATGATGGGATTTTCCTCCTCCTTGCCTTTTCTTACCAATAACATTATTATCCAAAATTCAGACTTAATATTGTATATCATTTCTAAAAAGGTATCTAACCAAAACATACTTAATCCACTACAGACTCCCTAAGAGCTTTATGCATCTCTAGAGCTATCTCGCCAAAAAGTTGTTGCTACATTCATAACTTAATTTTCCTTGATCTTGGTCTCTTAGAGAACAAGTATCCATGGTCACTTTTTTTTCACTATCTCTTTTACCGAAAGGGAATTTCAGGGGCTTCTGAAACCCATAACATTCAATGACAATATTTTCATCCTTTTCTAAGGGGGTTTTTAACTTTAACTCCTCCTTCTTCTATTGTTTCCAACTTTTTGGGAACTAGGAGCTTCAATATCTCAGTGATTACCAAATAATTTCCCAATTTTATTTTTATTTTTTCTGCCTCTTATTCTCACATGATCTTCCTAAGAGGCCTTCCTTTCCTTTCCTTATTACTCTTTGTCTCTTGGATACTAACCTTAGCCACGTAACTTAGGGTTTTAGACGTGTTCCTACTTATTATACTTGAGGGATATCGTTAGGGCTTCATTGGTGATCCCCATTCAACATTTCGAGTTACATGTGGAGATTGTGTGTTTTCTTCTTACTCAATTTCTAGTTCTTTATGTGGATCTTTTACTTCCCCTTTTTTGACATTAAGATTAACAACTTCCTCTAGAGCTCTGTTCCTTGTTCATTGAGTGTTTTATTGCTATTAATATTCTACATGGGATTGTAAGACTTCAAATTGGTTTGTTGAGGTTGTGGCTGCATTTCTACATTATCGAGATTAGGGTTTAACTATTGTTGATTTTACTTTATTCCTGGCTTCATCTTAGATTTTCCATTGTTTTTCTTCCCCTGTAGATGAATCCACCCCTTTGTTTTCTTATGCATTCTTGCAACCTCTTGTAAAATGGTCATATTCATGGCAATATCTCCATTTGAATGACAATTTCTAATATTTGAGATTCTGAAAATGATTTCATTCTACTTAGGTAAGGATTATTTATTAGGTCAACCCATTCTACATATCTACCTATATATAGATCATGGTGCTTGCAATCTTAGATCCTTTGATTTCAACCCTATCCAGATATTTCCCCAACCCATTTCCTATACGAAATACACAATCAACACTCCAGCTTTAGAGCAAAAATTGAGGAAGCATGACCCATATAGGTACAAATTTCAGAATATCTTCATTTAGGTCAAAATCTAGTGTTCATTTGTTTAGATACATACCTATGGATCCATGAAAATAAGGTATGTCTCGAAATATCACATCTTTTTCTTCCTTGTATTGAAACAAGGAAGTAAAGAAGCCATTTCTACATGCATAGAGTCAAGTAATTCCTTTAATCTTAGGCTTCTAGGTCTTCTCTACCAATATTTCCATGGCTCATAGGCATGACAAAATTTGAGTGATATTCTTCACCAATGCTTATCCAAAAAATCCA
The DNA here is from genome assembly GCA_000404065.3 of Pinus taeda. Classification (NCBI taxonomy): domain Eukaryota; kingdom Viridiplantae; phylum Streptophyta; class Pinopsida; order Pinales; family Pinaceae; genus Pinus; species Pinus taeda. The sequence continues at coordinate 87,629 of APFE030503382.1, read as the reverse complement.
AGTTCTTCCAAATCTTGTGGTAAGTACTACTAAAGGAATGAATTCCACCTTGTTCATAAATTTTGCTTGCACTTCCTTGGTTTTGAGTTTTTTTTTTAGAGAGTGACCACAAGAGCGTGGAAGGTTGCAGCGTCATCTAGTGGAGGGGTAAAAGCCCCCTCTAGGGTTTCGATAGTGATATTGTATCTAGGGTTTAAACAAAGATCGAAGGTAAGATGTACAACAACTCCTTTAAAATATTAATATTATGGGAACTATAACTTTATAACAAGTTAGGAAAAAAAATAACGAAAGTTTAACTTTGTTTCATTTTTTTTGTAAGTTAGGGAGATTAAATATTGTATTATATTAAAGAAAATTAATATAGTATGTTATTCATCTATGTGTGAATTTCTCGCCACTACGAAAATAGACAAGTCACACTACAAAATTAGCTCAATCCACTTCAAATGTAAATCTAATAGAATTCTCTAGAGAGATCTATAGTAATATAATTATGCTTTACATTCCAAAATTTAAAGCTTGTAATGTTTATAGACATGCTAAAAAAGATACTGAATATCTCAACCATATTCATAAGCTGAGCTAGAAGTAAAATTACACCATAAATAGTTATTTAGAAGTGGGTTCCACATGAATACTTGTAGGTAGGATGTTTTCATCCTCCAAATTTTTACTCTCAATTCACCACTACTCTCGACAATTTCTTCGCTTTGATTTCCCACTTATATTTTGTCGTTGGGTTTCATCCAAACAAAGAAGAAATTCATTTTTCTCCTCCTGTATTTCCCCTAGAACTTTAACCATGATAGTCTTGACTTGGAAATAAATATCCATAGCCTACATATACTTAGTATTTATGGTCTGTTTAGTTCACATATCTCATATCCATTTTCCTACTTATGCAAGAAATTAGTTGGAGATGATACTACAATCAATCTCAATTTGCTCTTTCGGAATTCTAAATATCTTACTCCATTGCAAAGGGATTTTGTTATGAGGAAAAATCCATATTGTGGACAAGAGAAATCTCCCTAGAATTCTAATAACCCTAGTAAAAAGAACACAGTAACTACTACCTTTCTCTAATTTTTGATCATTTGAAATCAATAAAATGAAAGAGGCCTCTTACCAGCTTAGCGAATTGATTAATGAAGTCCCTCAAATCTCTCTCTCACTCACTCTTTGATGCTCCAAATGTCCTCTTGTCAATCCCAACAACTACTCCACTACCTTCTCAAAGGGATCTGCAAAGACAGAGAAAAACAAGAGATCGAAGAATACATCATATAATCCAGGAGATAATGAACTAATTAACCAATTATACATGTTAACTGATCAAATATGCAACCAAAACTCATGTAGCTAATCAAGGAATCCTACAACTAAAATTAATAGAGATGTAACTAAGAAAGAACAATTGTCTATATTCATAAAATTGGAGAATATCCTTACAATCATGTGGCCTTGATGTAGCAAGTTGTTTCTACAATCTCCAACCCTCTCCCTTGCATGACAAGCCTTACAACCTAATCTCAACAACATAAACCTACATCTGTCGCTCCTCCGTAATGGCTTTATAGGCCAAGGATGAGAAGTTATGGATCCATTCTCCAAGGGATGAGATCTGCTATTAGTGGGATAGAGGTTCCACAAAGGAAGGGAGGTTACTCCATGATGGGAGGGATCCAGATAGAATAGGCACTCATTCAAAGCTTGTTGGTTGGGGTATATGATACCAACAATGCCTCTAGAATTTAATTTTTATTTTTACGTAATTAAAGTCATGTTTGCATGTCATAGTGGAAGATAGTGTGTACTTCTGCGTAGATAATAATGGTCTTCACTATGTATATGCAGGAATCAACTAGGTAACTGTGAACATAACCAATATCAGTGTTTTGTACAATAGGATCTAGAAATTCCACTTTATTTGGGATGATTTAGTTCCAAAATTTGTAGGGGAATGCTCTGGGACACATGTATAGATAGTGATATATCCAAACCAATGGTCATTTCCTTGACATGACAAACTAACGTGTAACGGACTGCCCCCTAAAGAACAAAGTTAGAAGACATATCTTGATGATTGAAGTGCTTTGTCATGTGAAGGTTTGGGTGAGAGACTACAGTCAGAGACCTGAAACAATTAGAAAAATGTTACAATACAATATATAATATCATCGCCAATGTAGGCATTCCCATACTCAGAACATAAATGTATGAAAGAAAAGTACGAAAATACATCTAAAGGTCCATGTAAAAATGTGGCATAGTATGGACACATTCGTCAATGGATATTACACTCATGAATATTTAATAAATCCATGCAACTTGGATGGATGAAACTAGATCCAGGGTATTCATATCCATCTCTTGATCTATAGTACGAATCTAGCCATGCGAGTGAATGTCTCGAAGTTGAACATGTTAGAAACCACTTGATTACTGGTTAATGATGTGAACCATTAACAAGCGCAAGAGAAGCTGACAATAAGGACAATGGCTCTTAATGCATTTCCAGTACAATCTATGAAGTGCGAATAGATGATTTCATGTCAAACACTCATAGAATCATTCGATTAAATACCAATGATGAGAACATGTCATTGAAGGTGAGAAACCTACCATTAAGACATGCAAGCCTCAAGGTACTTGTTGTAGCTTATATTGTGTTTAAGCTTTATTTATCAGTTTTATCACAAAACAAAGCGAAAAATCAAAAGAAATGGAAAATTAAATCATTGTTTAAATTTTGATCGGATCGCAAATATCCATGGGACCTCTATCAGCGGAAAGAAATATGACATGTGACATGGTGGACCTGATAAAGTATTGAGTGTGGCTTTGATATATTTGAAATCCAAAAGGTTATGTTTATTTTCATATTGGAGGAGTTGGAGGGGCATATGTGAATGTGACCCTTGGAGGATGTGATTGCAATTAGCAATAAATGTTGCATCGAGAAATGTGCACAGACATGAAATAAGCAGAAAAATGTATGTATTATGTGTATTTCCCTTTCGAAGGGTTTATAATAGAAATGAGCGCCAATAGGAGGTTTATGTGATCTATGTCCAAAGTAATATGGTTATGGGGCTTGGATATATATATATATATGTGTGTGTGTGTGTGGCATATATCATAATCAAAGGGTTAATAAACATTAATAGAAGGGTTAATGAAGAGGGGTTATAAAGTCCCGATAGAAAAGAAAGACTGAGCTACATGTATATGGGTTCTGCCAATTGCGATATGTGATGGTCAGACCGGATACACATATATGTTATGTTTTAAAGCCACGATGGGTCCGTGATATCACATAGCACTTTATATATGTGTATATGGCTATGCCGATTGCGATATGCAATGGTCAGACCCGATATTGTATATATTATGATTAACTCTTCCAACACGTCCATTATATTGCATATTATTAAGTTTTGCAGTGATATATCATTTGAAAGGGCTGATTGCAATTTGCGATGGGAAGTCAACAGAGTGCTAAAAAGGTAGAACCAATGGGTTTATGCAATAGATTTAATTATTTTTGAGTTCCACGATCAACCAAAGGTTTGCGTTGATTTCGTTGTATAAGGGGAAAATCAATGTTAAAGCCGAGTCTGAAGAAAAGGTAGTTGGGCATGTTTTCTTTGTGTTTTGGCCAATATAAGCACACTCGATATATGTGTAAGCCCGAATCTATGCACAAGTCAAAGTCTAATGCAGTTAATTACAGTTTAAGTGGATTAAACATCATTAAAGCATGCACATAGGAACTCAAGGGCCGATTAACAGAGCAAGCTAGCAGTTATCATCCTCTTATAAATTCAGTTATTTTCTCGTTATTTCATATTCTTTGAGGTGTCTTTTACCCTCTATAAAATTTTGTAATAGTTTTTAATTCAGATAGTTAGGGAAATAGTTTAGTAGTTTGACAGTTTCAAAGATCAACAACTGTTTCACAAATATATAAAAGGAGGAAGATTTACAGAGAAGAGGATCGAAATTGGGAGAACCCGGAGACTGGGCCATTGTATTCCTGATGTAACTGTTGATTAATGAAAGAATCAGAAGTTTACATGAATTGTTGGCTATAATTTTGTAACCTTCTCTGCCATGTGCCATCTTATGTTTTCTTCTTTCAAGTATAGTAATGAAGCTGCAGGCCTTTATTTTCTTATGTAGATAAAGTTAAAATCCCTTAAAAGAGCTCTCCTATACTTGAAGTTTTCACCTTCCTTTCTAAGCTATGGATAATAGTTTCTGTGTAAGGCAACATATTATCTTTAACTTCTCCAAGGGTCACAGGTAGTAGTTTCTGTGTTAAGAAACATATTGTCTATGATTCAGTTCTCATTTTCATAATTCTTCTAAGTCACGGATAGTAGGTTCTATGTTAAGCAACATATTTTCTTTAACTTATCCTTCAAGATTTCTTCATTCATCATTTATATATAGCAAGAAATGGAATTTTGAGATGTTCAGGTCATACATGTATTAAGGGTTAAAGACCAAGTTGTCCAGGTCCTTCATTTGAGAACACGAAAAACAATAAAGTGACAAATAAGTGACAAAAAACAATAATTATTAATGTCTTAAGCACAATTTCTCTACAGGCAGGAAATTGGTTTCTCAAGGTACAACATTAATTGGCATCGTTGTCGGGGAGAGAAGACAAGAACACTTTTCCCTGGGTTTTTCACTATTTTCCTCTGGTTATTCAGTGAGGAGGAAATACTTGGATGTCTTGAATAAAAGAAATAAAATGCGACTCCATAATAACAGAGACCACAACCTGCAAAATGATTGAATAAGAACACTTTTCCATAGGTTTGTTAAGTTTGAAGCTTTTACTTGAGAGTGACAAGTTTCAGTAGTTGGTTGTACAATCGCACCTATGATTTTCACTTACAACATTGGTTGGCGACTCCACTATACTTTGAAGTTTTATTTTCTAGGTTTTAGTGGCTCTCCCTGCATTCTTAGTCCATAAATTTGATCCATTTGATTTTACTGGGATCATTGACTATCCTCATGATATGCCTGTGTGGAATAAGTATCTTCCAAAATTCAGTAGAATGGAATATGAAGATCCAGCTCAGCATCTCCAAGAGTTTCATGAATGCATGGAGAAAGAGGACATCATTCATGAAGATTGGAAGATGAAGTTGGTTTGTTTTTCTTTAGACCAAGAACCTAGGGTTTGGTTCAAGTCTTTGCCTCGTTCAAGCATTTCATCTCTAAAACATTTCCATCTAGTATTCGATTCTTATTGTAGAACTTATTATCCACACAAGTTTATTTTTGAAGGTTGTTGTGAATATTATGGTTTTAAAGAAACTTTAAAAGCTCAAGATAATCCTGTTGAGGAAACTAATGATCTTGTAAAAAGCATTCAGAGAAGTTATAGCTAAATTAACTATGAGCAAGTCTCTGAAAGCGAGGAACTGTCATTTTCTCAAAATGATGTGGAGAAGTTTATAAAGAATTTCTCTTCAATAATCTTCTAAGAAGAGAATTAGTTGACTATGTTCCAAGTAGATTGAGCATCATTTTATCAAAATGATGTGGAGAAGTTTAGAAATCATTTATCTCCAATAATCTCCCAAGCAGAGAATTGGTTGAATCTGTTCGAAGAAAATCAAGAGAGTATTCAGATGGAGGAAAGTTCAAACATGCATCCAGAATTTCTGCTCAACAGTCGAGAAGAGGAAGAAATAATTGAGTTGCAAATAAATCCCCAGATTTCTTATTTTGTTAAATTTGATGATCATCGTATCTATAATGAAAATGGTTTAAATGGGGAATAGGACGAAGCTCTTCAAGTTCATCAGTGGGGTGTTGAACATATAGGAAGAAACCAGCAAGTGGGATATGTTGGACAACAATATATTGAGCCATCTATCATAGCAAAAGAGGCTATATTATGTAAAAAGGAAGTTGATAAAGAGATTTTATATCATTCATTGAAGAACATAAGGATGCCCATGGATCAGAGGTAAACAATCTATTTGAAGTTGATCATATGTCGTATAGTAATGTGAAAAAATTTCCTTTTCTTCTTGAGGTTAGAATTACAAATTATTTTCAATCAAAGCTTAGAGATGAAAAGTGGAGACATGAAAGTTACATAGATAATTTTCTTAAAGATGTTGCTGATTGTTCTGTTGAACATATTATCCCAATAGAGGGTTTAATTGAGCAGGAACCTTCATACATAGAGAATTTCTTTTTTGGAGCTGATCACGAACATATTTTTTATTATACTTTTGAAGATCTTGTGGTATATTACATGGAAGAATTTATCAACAGTCTACACATATCATTTTGTGGATATACTCCTAATTTTTGTTGTGAGATGCCTTTATGCATAGTTTATTTTTCATTCAGGATGAATTGTATTTAAAAATTCAGTGGCAGAATGGTTCAAGATTATGCACTCAAATGTTAACCTGGTATCATTGGAAGATTGACTTCACCTGATTGAGGTGATTCATGTACATATGTAGGAACCTGTACATAAATAAGCTCAGGTGTTGAGCATTTGTTTTCTAGTTGCGGTTATTCAGTTTAATCATTAGTTGATGAATAAAGGTGACTTTGCCAGTTTGAAACTGGTTTGCAGAGGTTTCAGACTTCAAGAGAGTTAGGTTCCAGTTTGTCAAATTTCAAGGTTTTCATAGTTTTGGACTCCATGTCCAACTAAGGCTACTGATCTATGAATCTCAATATTTTGCTATCAAAGCACAAGCATCCTATCACTGCAGATATTGGCGTGGGTTCATTGTATAATTTTTTACACAGTTAAGTTTGGCAAAGCAATGTATGACTCCATGCCCGAGGAGAATGCACTAATATGCGGTTCTTAGTGCTTCTGTGGCAAAAGTACTATCCCCAGGTGGAGCTAGATGTTGTATCTTATATTGTGTTTAAGCTTTATTTATCAGTTTTATCACAAAACAAAGGGAAAAATCAAAAGAAACGGAAAATTAAATCATTGTTTAAATTTTGATCGCATCACAAATATCCATGGGACCCCTATCGACAGAAAGAACTATGACATGTGATATGGCGGACCCTATAAAGTATTGAGAGTGGATTTGATATATTTGAAATCCGGAAGGTTACGTTTATTCGCATATCAGAGGAGATGGAGGGGCGTATGTGAATGTGACCCTTCGAGGATGTGATTATGATTAGCAATAAATATTGCATCGAGAAATGTGCACAAACACAGAATAAGCGGGAAAAGGTATGTATTATGTGTATTTCCCTTTTGAAGGGTTTATAATAGAAATAAGCGTTGATAGGAGGTTTATGTGAGTTAAGTCAAAAACAGTAAGCTTATGGAGCTTGGATATATATATGCGGCATAAGGCATAATCAAAGGGTTAATAAACATTAATCGAAGGATTAATGAAGAGGGATTATAAAGTCCCGATAGAAAAGAAACACTGGGCTACATGTTTATGGGTTCTGCTGATTGCGATATGCGATGGCCAGACCCGATACACATATATACTATGTTTTAAAGCCCCGGTGGGTCTGTGATATCACATAACACTTTATATATGTGTATATGGCTATGCTAATTGTGATATGCGATGGCCAAACCGATATGGTATTTATTATGATTAATTCTTCTGGCGCATCCGTTATATTGCATATTGTTAAGTTTTGTAGTGATATATCATTTGAAAGAGCTGGTTGTGATTTGTGATGGGAAGTCAATGGAGCGCTGAAAAGGCAAGACCAATGGGTTTATGCAATAGATTTAATTCTTTTTGAGTTTCGTAGTAAACCAAATATTTGTATTTATTTCGTTGTATGAGGGGAAAATCATTGCTAAAGCCGAGTCCGAAGAAAAGGCAGTTGTGCATCTTTTCTTTGTGTTTTGGCCAATATAAGCTCACCCGATATATACATAAGCCCCAGTTGATGCACAAGTCAAAGACTAATTCAGTTAATTACGGTTTAAGTGGATTAAACATCATTAAAGAATCCACAGAGGAACTCAAGAGTTGATTAACAGAGCAAGCCAACAGTTATTGTCCTGTTCTACATTCAATTATTTTCTTGTTATTTCGTATTGTTTGAGGTGTATTTTACCCTCTGTAAAATTCTGTAATAGTTTTTAATTTAGATAGTTAGGGAAATAGTTTAGTAGTTTGACAGTTTCAAAGATCACCAATTGTTTCACAAATGTATAAAAGGAGGAAGACTTACAAAGAAGAGGTTTGAATTTGGGAGAACTCAGAGACTAGGCCATTGTATTCCTGATGTAACTGTTTATTAATCAAAGAATCAGAAGTTTCCATGAATTGTTGGCTATAATTTTGTAACCTTCGCTGTCATGTGTCATCTTATGTTTTCTTCTTTCAAGTATAGTAATGAAGTTGCGGGTCTTTATTTGCTGATGTAGATAAAGTTGATATTCCTTAAAAGAGCGGTCCTATAGTTGAAGTTTTGACCTTCCTTTCTAAGCATAGATAATAGTTTCTGTGTAAGGCAGCATATTAACTTTAACTTATCCAAGGGTCACAGATAGTAGTTTCTGTGTTAAGTAGCATATTATCTTTAACTTCTCCTTCAAGCTTTCTTCATTCATCATTTATATCTAGCAACAAATGGAATTTTGAGATGTTCAGGTCATACATGTATTAAGCGTTAAAGACCAAGTTTTCCAAGTCCTTCATTTGAGAACACAACAAACAATAAAGTGACAAATAAGTGACAATGAACAATAATTATTAATGTCTTCACTACAATTTCTCTATAGCCATGAAATTGGTTTCTTAAGGTACAAGATGTACTGAAGGTTTCTAGATCAACCTCCTAGATAATGAGCTAAAGTCGATAGGAAGCGATCTATCACAGGAAGGCCTACGAGATGAAACTCATGTCAAATTTGAAGAACAATAATTTAGAGTAATTCAAGACTGACTCAGGGATGGTCTATCCAATTGAAGGTGAAGACTAGAAAAGTAATTTTGATTGAGGTTGAACTTCTCTTGAACATATCAAAGACATGACATGATGAATTGGATGCATTTGATTCAAAAAATAAAACCTAGCCAAACTCAAGACTTTCAATGAGGTATTGTAAATTGAATAACAAATGGATTTCGTAACCCAGACATGAAAGTGATGGAGTCCCATGTTCAAGAGTGACATGCTGCCTTTTACAAATGTAAAAAAAAGATTATTTCTCACATTTTCCCCCACTATTACTGGCAAGTACTTCTTTATTTTTTACAAGATTGAGGAGGATAACATATTCATGTCCTATAAGCTCATCTTTCAGATGAGTCCTCAAAATTATTTTTAACGAACCATGAGAAGGAGTGGTTCGATCTCGTCATGCTTAACAAGTCCTATACTATTTAATTTTTATGAGTCCAGTAAAGGGGTAATTCAATGTCATTTTCATGTTTAAAGACTTTGAAAATACATGAAAATAAAACTTATTTAGTTCTTTTACCATAAAAAATTTAATCAGCCCGAAGAAAGTAAAGCTTGTTGTTCTTCAGTTTTAGGGAGTCAGAAGAAAAACGTAAGTAAACTCAAGAATGTTCTTTTTCGTAAATCTAGTCCGTCAAGCCTGAAAAGGGATAAAATAATGCAAGGAAGAACTATATTGACCATGATTGGTCAATCTTTACCTTTTTCATAAACAGTTTGGTTCATTCCATAAAAGGGGTAAGCTTATACTGAAAGGACGATTGTTCATTTAATTTTACGAGTTTGAATAGTCAAGTACTCAGCGATATTTTCATTTTTAAGCAGTCTGAAAAGGGTATAAAGTGAACTCCATGGTTTTGATTTTTCCCAAGTTTTATTGAGTTTGAAAAAAAGTGAAAACCAATACTCAATACCAAAATGATCTTTTTCCGTAATTATCCCATAACCTGCACACTTAAACTCAAAATAATTATCTATACTCAACAATAAAATGAAAACATTTATAAAATCGGACTTAAAAAAGTTAATAGGTAAAAAATAATATTTAGTTAGCCCTAAAACTTATAAAAAGTGAAAAAAGTAAAAAGTTTTCAGCATTTTCATTTTTACACTTTGGAGAGAGACAAAAGTCATTTTTGACTAGAAACTTTTGAAGTTGATTTTGTGCAAACCGTAGGACAAAATTGTGAGCCTCTTTCACCAAGTAAATGGTCTATTTGATATCTTCATTTTCATGTCAATTTTTTATCTTTTCATTGTGGATTTTGGATTTTTGGAGAGAGTTTTGTAAAAAATAAATCACCCTCGATGTGCGTAGGTACGTTCATTAGACCTGTGCACACAGACATAATTTTTAATGCTATGTTCGCAGTTTCAAGGAAAGAAACTACACTCTGTCCATTAAATCTGGTTGTGGACAATAATGAGGGAAATAAAAAAAAGATGAAAATGCCCCCAATTTTTTTCTAAATATCTCCATGTTTGTTTCTAATGATGTTTAATGTTTAATTATAGGATTTTGAACCATAAACATGGAATAGAGAGAGCGTTAACATGAATAAAAAGACACAATTTCTCTCAATGAACCAACAACCATACAAACCCTAAAAAACTGTGGATTATGCAAGATTTTCACCATTCCAAGCATGAGGTCTCTATTATACTTTCTTGAAAGGAAAGTGGAATCTTCAGGAATAATGTTTCATCGTTGGAGACCATAGACTTGTCATCAATGTTGATGACATTTACTTTCTGAGTGGACTTCCACAACGTGGCAAGGAAATCATCTTGTATGGCCATAGCTGCAGTGGCGAGCCCAATGCTACCTACTGATACAATATTTTTACTGATGGGGCTTCTCTCAAAGATGGTCGAATTGATATCAATACCATATCTAAAATTCATTTGAAATCCATTGAGTTTACTATTCCATAGTTGTGTGGTAGTGAAAACTTACATTTTATCACTAAGACTCAGATGTAGACTTCTCTGGATTGCTTTAATGGTACCATATTTTACAGGAGTGAAGTTGTAGTTGCACACTTAAAGGGGCAACTAACCAGGGTCAAAATGAGAAGACTCAAAAATTTTAGGTATGGTGCCTTCGCTATTTCATTTTCTCTGGAGTAGATTCTTATTCTTGCTCCACATGTGCCTGTAAATAGGGGAGGGCCTTGTGGCCTCACATGCTAAAATGGGATACACTTATAGCACACCATGGAGGTGGTAAAGGACCAATGGTCAAGTTTACTGTTGACTTCTTCGAGTGGCTGGAAACCCAAAGAATCATGATCAAGGACTTTGCATATGAAGGGTTGGACTACACAGGAGATCTGTACATGCCACTGCGTCTTGGGATGCAGTGACATTCTATAGATAAAACTTCACATTTTGGTTGATTTTAATATTTTCATTTTTTTGTTATTTTTTGCATCCAACTAATTATCTGAAATGATCAAGAATATGTGGCCCCAGTGAGACTAGTTGGATTACACAGATATGACCCCATAGTACAAAACCTGGATGTGGCAAAGACACTAACAAAGATAGAGCACAACCTTTAGAAGTTGGCACTGGAAATTCCATATGTCACTATAGATGATCTCCCTTTCCAGTACCAGAGGCATATTGTAGGAATGTTTGGTCCTGTTAGTCATTTTATATGAAGATTATCATGTGATATTGTATGCTACCATGATCACCATCATCCGTAGTTACTAGTCTAAGGGCTACATTTTGTATTTTTTAATCATGTATCAACATGTTCTAAAAATAAATGCCACGGGGCCTCATGTCATTCAATGAAATTTTTTGTAAAAGCCACACTTATTTACAGACTTTTATCTAATGAAAAACCTACTACCTCTATTTATTCTTATATTGTACAATATATGAATGAATATTTCATTGTTCTCTTTAAAAAAAAATTACAAGTTTCAATTTCACACATAATTAGCTAATGCATTTGTTGATGTGTTTAAACTTCTCAGAATATGTTGATACTCAATATAATCAAATTCTCATTCCAAGAGAAGAACCCACAAAAACATATTTAACATAGAAGCACTTCAAACTGAATAAAATCCATTCAAACGTAATACCAAGAGTTGTCAATCTAACCGAATGATCAATCGACGAATTCCAAATGTAATGGCATCAAATAATAGCTCAATCACTATGCGATATTCTGCAATATTGTTCATTGTTTAACTGAGGCATATTCCATGAATAGAAACTAACTTGACTGTGGCCGAATAGATGGCCGTAGCTACCTAAGACAAATTCTGAGTACTATGACTGGTGCCATCAGCAAAGCCAATGTAAGTCTGGGGGAAGGTCAACATTTGCAAATAAAGTGCATCAGAAGATAAGCAGGAGAAGTAGCGAAAAATTGCAAAACTGCTAAAAGTTGTCAAATGAAAAATTATGGTATAGTAATATACAAATGTTTCAGGAATCAATCTAAGCATAATATTTCATTAGGTAAAGACCATTTCTGGGCTTTCCTAAAGGAATTCTATCATGATCCACTAGTTCATAGGCCCTATTTTCCACTACACGTTTTATAATATAAGGGCCATGCCACATAGACTTCAATTTTCTAGCACCTAACTTATCGTGCTCGTGATAATAGACCAATACTAAAGCACCTTCTGCATACAAATAGGGTTTGACATTCTTATCATACTATTCTTTAACTCATTTCTTTTTGGCCTCACTGGCTAACAGAACATCATGGTGAGTCTCATCAATATGTGTTAAGTACAGAAAGTGTTGCACTTCAGCAGAAGTAGTTGGTAAGAATTCAATTTCAAGTGTCAAATACGGTATCTCACATTCAATCCATAGAACTACTTCCCTTCCATAGACAAGTTCTAAAAGAGTAAAACCAGTTGAATTTTTTTACTGTAGTGCAGTATGCCCACAAGGCTCGATGTAGCTTTAGATCCATTCTTGTTTATGAGTCTCGATAATTCGTTTAATCATGGCGGTTAAAACCTTGTTAGCAGATTCCACTTGGTCATTTTCCTACGATAATATGGGGAAAAACTATCATGACGCAGGCCTAGCTTGGTTGTGGGAACAATCAACATATGGTTTTGAAAATGGCTACCATGGTACATGACGATAAATTGTGGTACTTTGAACCAAACAATTACATGATTAAACAAGAAAATGGATGTTATTTCATCATCATCCTTGTATGTAGGCATCCCCTTTGCCCATTTGGTAAAATAATATATTGCAATGATAATATACCCATGCCCCGATCCGGGTGAGGGTTACATGTAAGAAAGTCGATGCCCCATTTAGAAAAAGGAGCAACAACAATGATTGGGTGAAGAGGAGATGGATGTGCACACATTTTTCGATCATAAATTTGACAATTATGGCATTTTGAGATCACAATTATACAATATTTAAACATAAAAGGATATAAATACCCCACACGTAGGATCTTTTGAGCAATGCAAATCCCTGACTTGTGACTGCCACAAGCTCCACAATGGTAGTATTGCAATGCTCTTTCATCTTCTACATGAGTTAAACACCATCCAAAAATAGAATCGGCACCACAGTGATAAAACGTGTTGCAAAAAATATGTTATTGCTAGGTTTGATACCAGATTCAAAAATTATCAGTTCAACTTAGTTCTAGCTAAAATGTCTCGATTTGGAGATAAATGATGATATCTCTGTACTAGGGATCTAGTGTACTGATTAGAAAGAGATATTTCTGAGGAAGAGAATCTTTTGCCACGTTTCATTTTTAGGCATGAATTGAGGGCTAGAAGGGACTATTATCTTTCCCTAGCTAGGCCAAAGTCAATACTAGAATAATAGACCCTAAAACCTTGAGCAGGGGTATGTACTTTACTACATTCTTGTAGGTGTTGGATCCTTGTTTGTGGACCATTTTTGGATCATGATTGTAGAAGCCTGTTGGTGCTATGTGTTGGATCTTCTGAGGAGGTGAAGAGTCTTCATAGGAGGAGAATTGAAAATGACATGATTGGGTGCAATTGATCTAATTAGAGGGCAGTGTGTTGGCTATGCAAAGTAGCCCTAGAGCAACGGGCAAGAAGGACATTGTTCATGTGTGATTGGGTGAAATTTACAACCTAAAGAGTAGCTCTTTGATGGATAAAAGAGTCTACTAGAAGGTAGATTAGAGCTTTGGAATTAGGCCTACCTAGAGAGAAAATTTATGAGGCCATGTACTTATAGCAAAAGTGACCTTCAACATTGTTAGGTGGTAGCCCTCTTGGAGTCTCAATGTGTAGTAACCTTGATGGACTAAGGAACTATTATTGAAAAGTACATAAGCAAAGGATGAGAAGGATAAGATATGGCATCGAGTCTACGAACCATGTTTATCATACTATCTTGTATACCATAAAATATTGTATTATTCAGATTTGGCTTAATATAACGAAGATTGGTGATTTTACAATATCGTACAATTTTGTTAAAAAGTGTGTATTTTTGTGCATATGTGATTTACCTCTTTATATTTCCACTATGTAAAGTGTAAGGACTCTCGACACCACACATCTCCACAATGGTATGATATTGTCCACTTTGGGCCTAAGCCCTCATGGATTTGTTTTTGGGCTTTCCCCCAAAAGGCCTCATACCAATGGAGATATTTGTCCATCCTTATATACCCATGATCCTCCCCACTTCTAGTCAATGTGGGACTTTGGTAGTATACCCAACATAAAGCAGTTTATGGTTGAGATTATTGGTTTTGTAGCATTAGTAATTTTAAGACTCTAACCTAGACCCAAGGTCATGGAAATTCAATATGGTATCAGAGCATGTCTAAGCTACTTTGGAAGTAAGTAAATCAAAGTTGTGCACAACGAAGAATATTGTGAGAGAGAGTTGGTCACATTGTGAGTGAAGGGTTCACTACAATGTCGAAGTTGCAGGTAGGTCTCTAGTATGAGGACAAGTTGGAGGGTTTGTCCAACTATTGTTCTTGGAAGGAGAGGATCAAGTTGGTCTTGCAGGTCAATAGGATATGGGAGTCCACCAAGAAGGAGATCAAGAAGCCAACTGACCCTAAGGAGATGTAAATATATGAATATTTTGATGTGAGGGAGAGATTGATCATCGTATATGGTGTGACGGATTACCTAATACCTCATTTTTTCGGGAAGAAAAATTCACATGAGATGTGGATGGCTCTTCAAAATTTGTTCCTGAATAAGAGCAAGAACTGGGTACTAGTATTAGAGGATAAGTTGAAGTCCTTCTAGACGATAAAGGGTGAAATCCTGACCTCGTATCTGAAGAGATTGTCTCAAGTCAAAGATAAGCTTGCTACCATCAGTGTGTCTACCTAAGATGGAGATATGGTAAGGATTGCCTTGAAAGGGTTCACTGAGGATTAGAAGCCCTTGATCAAAGGGATTGTTTGTAGGGAGAAGCTGCTAAACTGGGATAGGCTATGGGATAAATTGATTAAGGAAAAATTGTGAGACAAGGATCTTCATCTGAAGAAGAAGGTCTCAGATGATTACATGGCACTTGCAGTGTGGATGAAGGGTAAGAAAAATAAGGACTTGAGTAAATTCAAGTGTTTCAACTGTGGCGAGATGGGTCATTATTTAGCTAGATGTCCAATGAAGAAGATGGGAGATGATGAAAAGAGGAAAAGAAATAAATTCGTTGGTGTTACCACTTGAGCTAAGAGAGATGTTCTCTCCAAAATATTGGAAGAGGAGGATTTAGCTATGATTTCTCATTCCTCAAAAGGTAATTGTGAATGATAATGGATGGTACATGGATAGTAGTGCGACGAAGCATATGGGAGGGTCACATGATGTTTTCGAGACTCTAATTGAAAGGGACTCAAGAGTTCGTTGGAAATCTAAGGTTCAGGTGTTATGACATTTAGGATGGAGATAGGATAATTGATGTGGGTCCATGATGTACTATCTGTACCAGGATTGAGATATAACATGATTTCTAGCTCGATGATTGAGAGGAAAGGGTTTCAGGTCTTGTTCCATGATGAGAACGAAATACTCAGGCCTAGAGGTGCTAATTCCAATGGGATTTTACTCGAAATTAGAGAACATGGTCTCTATAGGTTCATGGGAAAGCATGTGGATAATGGAAAGAAGCAGGTGGAGTAGGTGATGATTCGAGAGAAGCAAAAGCAGGTGCAGGATTCAAAGGAGTAGGTACACGTTCTCGAGAAGAAGGTACACCTTTCCGATAAGGTCCAGGTTCCAGAGACTGAGAGGGAGTGATGTTTGCGAGGGAGCTTGTAGAATCAAAGGGGGACTTAACAGTCCAAGAAGAGCACATGGTCAGTGGCGAGAAAGGGTGCTCCTACAACTGCTAAGAAGGAATCATGGATCAATTGGAAGAAGTTACAGGATAAAAAGAAGAACCAGGGCACTTCCAGTAATGACATTGACACTTCTGAGAAGGGCATAGTTCACTGTATGGAGATTGTTGTAATCATGAGCACCATGATTTAGGAAAGTATTGTGAGGAGAGACAATGATGATGAATTACTTCCTAGTCTTGGTACTACCTCCCTCACTAAGAGGGAGTGTTGATTTGTGTATCTTGGGAGTTACTCCAAGCCCTAAGGTTTAGGGTTTGGATGCCAAAGCCCCACAAGGGTCACTTGCGAGCTTGGAACCCAAACACTCATCGGGATTTGGATCAAAAACATTACTACGTTGAGCTTGATAAATTTTGAGGTGATAGAGATGGGCAGGCTGATTCCAATGCTCCAAATATGACTCAAATTAGAGGTCTAGAAACAAACATATGAATTTTTGAAGTTGAAATTTAATTAATGGACAATCAAGTCATGTAGGCTTGAAGTGAATTCATCCAAAATAAATGTCTCTTCATCAATTTGTGGAGACCGTCATTTATGTATAAGTAGAGGGTGAGTTGATGTTATTTTTGGTCCATTTGAGAAACACATAACAAGAAAAGAACTCGTTGAAGGAATAAGATATCTATGTCTTAGTTGCAGATAGAAGAGGAGGAGCAACGAAGAGGAAAAGGGTTGGAGAAGCATATTTTGATGACTATTTGGGCACTGAACCTACCTTGCAGGAAGGCCGAGTAAGGGAAGGAAAGTATGGGCCTATTTTGGTGATGTTTTATGGGTGAAAATACCTCAAAGAAGTTGCCACAATCCTATAGAAGAAGCTTGAACTAGGCCACATCCCTAAAGGGAAGGCTGAAGTCTATTTTGACAGGTAGAAGAAATCCAAAAATTCATCGTATAGGGACAAACTCTTAAGGAAGGAAACCTAGAGTTGTGAGGAGGATTTCTAGGCATGAGTTGAGGGCTAGAATGGACTGTTATCTTGCCATAGCTAGAAAAACATCAACAACAGGAGAAAATGCCCTAAAATAGTGAGAAAGGGTATGTATCTTAGTACATTCTTATGGGTGTTGGATCCTTGTTTGTGGGTCAATTTTGGATCGTGATTGTAACATCCTGTTGGTGCCATATGGAGGATATTTCAAGGAGGTGAAGAGTCTTCCTAGCAGTAAAATTGGCAATGACATGGTTGGGTACCATTGATCTAATTGGAGGGCAGTTTGTTGGCTACCCAAAGTAGCCCTAGAGTAGCAGAAAATGAGGACGTTGTTGGTGTGTGATTGGGTGAATTTTGTAGCATAAAGAGTATATCTTTGATGGATGAAATAGGATACTAGAAGGGATATTGGAGCTTAGGAATTAGGACTACCTAGAGATAATATTTATGAGACCGTGTACTTGTAGCAAAACTTACATGCAACATTTTTAGGTGGCATCCCTCCTAGAATCTCAATGTGTAGTGCCCTTTATGGACAAAGGTAGTACTAGTGAGCAATATAGAAGTGAACGATCTATAATACAAGTATAACACCCTCCTCCTACAGCTACTCAAGCAACCGATAATCAGGGTAAAAATGTGATGAGAGGCTACTATGATATGATTCAACCTCCTAGGTAACCTTAAGTAAATTGAATCAAAGGAAACAAAACACATAGACCTCCCTCAGGTGCTTTAGGACCCCCAGGAGCTAATCCACCACTCCAAGTGCCCAACCCCTAAGTTAACCTAGAATGTAAATAAACTAAAACTAAATTCATTCCCATGACAAGGCATGCATGAAGCTATAATCCTATAGTCACTCCCACAATGCTTACAAGGGAGAGATTGCAGTCCCTTTTAACGAGTTTTGTGACAAAGACTACGAGATTTAAGTGACATTTTAAGGGCTAGTCTCCAAACCAATTCCTAGAACTTGATTATACTTTCCAAGGCAATAAATGACACCAAGGAAAAACCTCTAACACAAAACTTAATCAAAGCCTTGACCAAACCAAGCCTAAACATGACAGACATTTTGTCAAATACTCAATAAATATGGAACATATATGAGCATAGGGGTCTCATACTTATCTAAGATTCACCATGAAGGATTGTTTCCTGATCACTTTAACTTCCATCCAAATTATGAGATCATAAATACATTGTTCATTCATTTACAAGTAAAAACATGATGAGAACCACACATAGTTGCTGTCATAAAGCATATATATAACCAATATTATAGGCACATAAATATCAATGAAATAACATCCATATACACCACATATAATCCATCATAATACTAAGAAAAACTATGAGAAATAACCTTTCATTAATGATGCAAAAACCAAACCCAGGATGGGAGGTCCACATTCCACTCAATCGTAGAATGGCTGAGGCAAATCTCTCTTCCGCCATTCACCACCATGCCATATTCCAAGCATGAATGTGGGATCTCATAGAACAAATCAATCAAAACTCATCTAGTGCTTCCAGAGGCCATCCACCTAAACCCATCAAATAGTGATTCCACCTCACGGTCAGAAATCATAAAGCCAACATCAAATCAGTCTCTATCCCAACCTTCGAAGGCTCTACAACATTTTTCCAACCCAGCTTCTAGGATTAGTAGCTGAATCGATAACTTTTACTAGGCTCGAGAGGGTTTTTCGAACCAAGGCTCTAGGACTAGCAAATCAACCAACCAAGGGCTCAAGATTGTTTGTCTAACCAAGGCTATGAGACTAGTAACTCAACCCAAGTTGTTTTAGGGATCTAGAGTGTTTTTCCAACCAATGTTATGGGACAAGTAACTCAACCCAAGTTGTTACAGGACTCCGAAGCGCTTGTCCAACGAAGGCTCTCAGAACTAATAACTCAACCCAATATAAAAGAAACATGAGAACCAAATAGAACACAACAATGAAAATAAACCCACAATCACCATGACTATCCATCAAATGGAGAGCCTAGGAAATCCGATGTCAATCCAAGAAATCCTCCATGCCAGTGACAGATCATGACCAAGAAACCACGTGCATGTCCCATGCATGCAAAAATTAGTGAAGGAATCATACCTGCAACTTAGAACCTGCAAGAAAATATGATGTAGTTGTTGATCTTAATGCCCACTTGCGCTTTCCTTCTCTTCCTTTGCCTTCTTTCTCCAAGAAAACTCTAAGTATCAAATAGTATGAGAAAGAGAGAATAGAAGAGAGCTCCACCAAAATCTATCAAAAGCTTACACTGATGAAGTCCTGTGCACTGATCCTCATAATACTTTTTATAATGATGCCTCTATTTTCTTCATTTTCAATTATTTTCTTTCATTTTCCTCCTCACATGCAACCTATGACCTTTCACCTTCCTTTTCTCCTAATTTCCACTATTTTCATAAATAGAATGCCAAATAATGCCTCATGCCTTTCCAAAGCCTTTTCCATTTCCTTTTTCGATTTCTTTAACCATTAAAAACCCAAATGAACACCCACTAGGATGTCTTTCCCACCATTCAGCTTGGAATTCATGTCCCATCATTGTGGCCTTATATGTTTTTTTACATGTATTTTTAACCAGGGCTATTACAAAACCCTTTCCCTTGGGGTGACACCGCCCTTGGTGTTCAATGAAACCTATAACCAACAAGACTACTGAAAACAAAAAATACTGGCAATGGAACTTTATAACATATCTTGTTGTAGTATTTAGAGTGCCCATTGCTGTAACATGACAAACATATTGTTTACTGGATATTTATAACACAACTCATATGGTATTTACACTATCCACATATACACTTACACAGTTTCTTAAACTAGAAAATAACCATATTGTCTATGGAGCTTTATAAACCTTCTCGTTACAATATTTACAATGATACACACATATACACATATGCACATTTTCTCAACTAGAAGATAAAATGGTATGATGCCCACATCCACAATAAAGGAATTTAGAGGCTCACACCTCCACCCTCAAAGTAATACCAGGATTCACCTCCTTCCCAGGAAGTCTAAAATTCATTGCAAGTCAAATTGGCATCCAATGTCTAGCACTACAATCCAGCACCACTTTTCCTCTCAGTGAACAATCACCATCTCATTGTTCCAGGGCTTACCCCTAATGCACATATGATTCCATATTGAAATTATAATGACCAAAACAAGTCCATATTTCATCTTCCCTCCTCTGCTATAAAGTCCCTCGGGCAATCTGGTCAACCCCTTCCATGTAGTCACTCTCCTTCCAAGTCTTTTTGGCACCCCCATCCTAGGCAGTCCATCCCTTGGCAAGGGTTCCTCACATCAAAAGATAAAAAACCCAAGGCATATCACTGGCTCAAACCATCATAATAGTCAAAGCATGCTCATGGAAATTAATGGACACTATTGGCTACCAGTGTCACACAATGGTCCAGCTCCTAAAGTACTTCACCAACATACTACTGCATGTTCCAATTCCTTTGCTGCCACTACTAAGTAGTCAATTTGAATCACCCAACTAGGAATTTCATGCATTCCTGTACCAAACACATAACTTCATTTAGATTTAAAATAAACTGAAATAAATCACATCATACCTTAGTGGTATCTCGTCGATAAGGTACAATTTTAATCTTGTTCACTTCCTATCATAACAAGTAAAACTAGCATATTTGACCAATCAACATGTATAAAAATATCACATCAGATTAGCTCAAAACATAACCATAAAAATCATAAATCACATGTAACCATCATAAATCAAAATCATAGAACACATGTAATCATCATAGACCAGAATCATACATAACATGCATAATTAAAATGAAATAATATGTGGATACTGATCATTTAGTCGATCCTTAGGTTCTACCTTGTCCTTATTTGGTACACACTCTAGATCAGTTGCTAAACCCGAGAAACACTAGTTTCCTTCTCTTCAACCATGTGCACACACATAGTCTACATACCACACATACAACCACACATGACATGCCACACCATGCAATACATGCATGTACACCTGTCATACAACATATACACCTACACCAAGTGTAAAACACAAGCCATACATTTTTACTTGATGTACAACAACACATAATACATGTACCTACACTATTCGCATACATAGTACCACATGCCCTCAACACAACATGTATGACATCCACTCAATCCCACATGTACACCAATACCACATGTACAAAGCACCACCCGCACAACATGTGCACAACATCACATGTACATGACACCACCTGAAAAATGTGTACACAATGCCACATATACACTGCACCACTATACAATGTGTACACAATACGACATGTACATAGTACCACATGCACGACATGTATGTGACACCAGATGTACATAGTTCCACATGAACGACATGTACACAACAACACCTGTATACATCAACACTTGTAGTGCATGTACACAACACCACTTGTACAATCATGGACACAACACCATATGTATGTAGTGCCACATGTGCAACATCCATGCAACACCACCTGTACATAGTAGTGCATATCCAACATGTACATAACATCATCTATACTGAACACTGAATATGCAACATTCATACAACACTATCTGTACTAACACTTGGTACATAACACTGCATAAACAATATGTACACAAATTATATATACACTATATCACATGCACACAACATCACATATGCAAAATGTACAACATATACAACATATACACAATAGTAGTACCATACATCCAAAACCACATTATCTCTACCAAGAAACATTGTTTCCAATGTCTTATCCATGGTTATCGTAGCATGTCGTAGAACATACTACTTTTATTTTGTTGATGTATCCCTTTGTATAGCCTTTCCATGACATAGACATAATATAATTCTATAACATCAATTCATATTCACATGATACTAACCTCATAAATTTGTCATGACTACTCTTCTACTTGATTCATCATAAATAAGGAACGTCTTCATGCCATTCTCCTATATAAGAAATCATTCCTCAAAAATAATGGTCCCTGACAATCTTGTTGGACAATGGCATAGATACATATATACATATACATAAATATTAGCATAAAACAATCATGGTCTTGTCAAATAGTGATATACATACATACATGTATACATATAAACATTGGCATAATCATGAGAACAACATAATTACTAGATATCATAAGGTCAAGGTTAAGAGAAGTACCTTTATCCATGTACAAGATTGAGAAAAATAGTTCCCAACATAGCCAAGGAATCTGACACATTAGATCCATTTACTTCACCTTTTTTGGTTACCCTTCCCATGTTTGTACTACCATCGTCCATTTACCACAATGGACCCAACCAGTCCAACCAACTGTCATAACCTAACCTTCCACTATGCTTACTCACATAATGAGCTTCATCCGTACCTTACATTACCTATTGGGTACCACAGAGCTCTACCCAATCTCGATTAACTTTCCTCTTTCCAAAAAATTCCCAAGACTCAGAACATAAGAGGAAAGATAATAAACAACCAAGAAGTAAGCAAAAGGAAACCATGGAAACCAATAACAATACGACATTACAAATAAAGTGGAAAGGCCTTGCAGTAGATATAAACAAACGATAAATCAAGCTCAAAAAATCATAAAAGACCAAAAGCACAACAATAGCAACAAACACCATGACTCAGTCCCCATGGTTCCCAAGGAAACTCAACTAGAGCCGTCTTCAATATTTCATGGCAACCTCTCCTTCCATGCAACTCCCTACATCATACAACCATCAACACATAACTGCCAGTGCATAAATAAACATAACAATACGCTAGTTACCTTTCCTTGTTGTGCCAAGCGCGTTGGTTGAAACTAAACACATCCACACCATCTCTCAAGGGACTCCAATTCCCTTGGTAAACCTCTTGGAACTAGGGACTAGATACTATATCTGTCAAGTACATGTCCATGAATATACCACATACCCACATAATGTCAGATGATTTCAAAGAGCTTCATTCATTTGGAATTAGGATCTCCAAATATAGCCAGAAGAATTCTTTCTAAATTCCTTCTCTTTTACCTTTACCTTGTTGTAACTAAGTCTTATTATGTGTTGTCACATCACCCAACTATTAGTTATGTAAACACATAAACTATTACCTTGTCACACTAATAACAAGCATGTTTCCTACAACTCTTCACAAATGTCAACCACACGTTCCAAATATGAAGACAATCATATATATCAATTTGAGATCAACATTTGCTAAGACTAATAATCATGTCATAATCTATAGTCAACACATAGTCTTACACATAATTCTACAACTATCACCTACTTACACTCAAGTACATATCAATTGTCCCAACACATATGTATTAGTACAGTGATCTTAAAACAAGACCATTGGAAAACATACTCATATTCTACAATTCATCAAACATTCAAACAACTTTAAAATATACCATGTTAACTAAATCAAGTAGATGACGTAACTAAACACTCAAACATAAAATAGATGACATAAGAAAATCCATAACTTATTGTATCTCAAGGGAGGCTATCTTGCCTACACAATCAAACTTGTGAGCACGACATAACTTTGCAACACATCGTCTCAAGCATGAATATTATCATGATATCCGTAACAGTAACCAACTAACATGTTCACATAATAAAGATATAAGCATTTATCATTCACGCATAACAACCATGTCTACAAATTCATCACAAATATGTTAGCTCATACCCAAATATCGTAACCATAACCTTCTCCATAGTCCAATCCAATTTAACATGATACATATAACATCAAGATATTAATTTTATAACCCTAATCATCAAGTTAAGTAACATATAACAACCACAAGTTAACTTCTAACATACTCATCAACAACATATAACATAATAATCAATTTATCTAACATAAAACAACAATAAAAATGCATACAACCACAGTTTACTATAATTATTAACTATCTGACACATGTGAATATGACTACACTAATCATCTATCACCAATCATGTGTTTAACCATAACATCCAAAGTCATTACATAAACCTAATGCATATAACACTATTTTACATACCTGCATGCCCAACATACAAACTTTTATAACAACATGCTCTTGCCTCGAGGTCCAATGTTGCAACTTCACTTTGATGACCTGCATCTCTTGCTCTATCTCAGCCAACTCATTAGCATCATAACATACCAATATCATCATGATGACCTAATTTCATACAATGATTTCACAAGGCATGTTTGGCCTACTATTCATGCATAACTATAACCAATACCATGCATTCATAACAATTTCATATAGACATATAACACATGAGTACAAAACCATATACACAACATTATAGCTAGATTCCAGTCATCATTTCATGACCATATCACCTGCACGAACCATGACCTCATGCATAACAAAAACAACCATATCATGTGCACTTGATGATATGTGAACATTGATGTGCATAAAAATGCATAATCAACCATACACACTTCAGGTCATACTCCATGAAAACACCTTCAACCTTCACATGATGACATACCTAAAACCATGATCAACACCATGCAACTACAACAAGCACATGGACTACATGCATAAGGAGCACATATGCAACCAACATGAATTCATTACTAACACATAGCCCAAGGAGAGTGCAACCATGCTCTGATTCCACTTTGTAACGCCCTCCTCCCACATCTACCCAAGAAACTAGCCAGCTGGGGTAAAAATTTGGTGAGAGGCTACATTGATATGATTCAACCTCCTAGGTAACCTTAAGGGAATGGAATCAATGGAAACACAACATACAGACCTTCCCCAAGTGCTTCAGGACCCTCAGGAGCTAATCCACCACTCCAGGTGCCCAACTCCTAAGTTAACCGAGCATTTAGATGAATTAAACCCAAATTTGATCCCATGAAAAAGCATGCGTTCAACTTTAACCCTATAGTCTCTCCCACAATGCCTACAAGGGAGAGACTACAGTCTCTTTCAGCCAGTTTGATGCCAAAGACTACGATATTTAAGACACATTTTTAGGCCTAGTCTCCAAACCAATGCCTAGAACTTGATGAGACTTTCCAAGACATTAAAAGACACAAAGAAAAATCCTCTAACATAAACTTCATCAAGGGCTTGACCTAAAGAAGTCTAACCATTACAAATATTTGGTCAAAAACTTAGTAAATATGCAACCTACAGCTGTAAATAACGGATCTGAGCATAGGGGTCTCGTACATATATGAGATTCACCATGAAGCATTCTTTCCTTATAACTTTAACTACCATTCCATGGATTATTTCATAGAAACATTGTTCATTCATTTATAAGTAAAAAAATCATGAGAGCCATACATAGCTACTGTCATAAAAACAAATACATAATAAATCACATCCATATACACCACATATAATCCATCATAATACACATAGAAATACTAGGATAAATAACCTTTCATTAATGATGAAAAACTAAACCTTGGATGGGACTTCAACATTCCACCCAACTGTAGAATGGCTAAGCCAAATCCCTCTTCAACCATTCACCCCTGTGCCATATTCCAAGCATGAATGTGTGATCTCATAGAACACATCAATTAAAACTCATACACAGCTTCTAGAGGCCATCCAAATCAACCCATCAAACGATGATTCCACCTCATGGTCGGACATCAAAAAACCAACATCAGTTCGGTCTCTATCCTAGCCTTCAAGGGCTCCAGATTGTTTGTTCCAATCCGACTTCTAGGAATAGTAACTCAACCCAAAATTTTACCTGGCTCTATATCATTTTTCCAACTCAGGCTCTAGGACTAGTAACTAGACCCACAACTTTTACCAGGCTCTAGAGTATTTGTCCGACCAGGGCTATGGGACTAGTAACTCAACCCACCAAGGGCACCAGAGCATATGTCCAACCAAGGCTATGACACTAGTAACTCAACTCAAGCTCTTATAGGGCTCCAGAGTGCTTTCCCAGCTAAGCTTACAGGACTAGTAACTCAACCCAAGTCGTTACAAGGCTTTAGAGAAATTTTATAGCCAAGGCTCCCAGAGCTAATAACTCAAGCCAAGCTAAAGGAAATATGGGAACCAACAAAAACACAAAAAAGGAAATAAACCCACAATCGCCATGGATATCTATGAAATGGAAAGGCTAAGCAATGCACCGTCAATCCAGGGAATCCTCCATGCCAGTGACAGATCATGACGAAGAAATCACTTGCATGTGCCATGCATGCAAAAACTAGTGAAGGAATCATGCATGCACCTCGATACCTGCAAGAGAATATGATGTAGTTGCTGATCTTGATGCCCTCTTTCACTTTCCTGCTCTTCCTTATCCTTCTTTCTCCAAGAATTCAAGTATTCCACACCCTCCATCAATGCTCCAAGGAAACTATAAGTATCCAAGAGTAGGAGAGAGAGATAATAGAAGAGAGCTCCACGAAAACCTTTCAAAAGATTACACTGACCAAGTCTTTCCCATTGATCCACAGAAGCCTTTTTATTAAGGAGGCCTCTATTTTCTTCATTTTCCTCCTCACATGCAAGCTATGACATTTCACCTTCCTTCTCTCCTAATTTCCATTATTTCCATAAATAAAATTCCAATTAATGCCTCACACCTTTCAAAACCGTTTGCCATTTCCAATTTCCTTAGCCATTAAAAAACCAAATGAACACCCACTAGGATTTCCTTCCCACCATTCTTCTTGGAATACATGTCCCATCACTGTGGCCTTATATATTTTTTACATGGATTTTTAACCAGGGTTGTTACAACAAGATATGACATTGAGTTTGCACAACATATTTTTCATTGTATATTGTATACCATATACTTTTTTATTATTCATGTTTGGTTTAATATAATGAATATTGGTGATTGTACAATATTGTACAATTTTTTTGCAAAGTGTGTATATTTCTGCCTATGTGATTTACTTCTTTATATTTCTACTTGGTTTGGTATTGTCAATAATTTTAAGAATCTAACCCAGACAGAAGGTCATGGAAATTCAACATGTGGGTCG
Source organism: Pinus taeda (assembly GCA_000404065.3). Lineage (NCBI taxonomy): Eukaryota > Viridiplantae > Streptophyta > Pinopsida > Pinales > Pinaceae > Pinus > Pinus taeda. Next base: position 60,308 of record APFE030503382.1, on the reverse strand, counting down.
ACCCATATTTAAGTGCATCAAAGGATTTTTGAGCCAATTGATCCGAGATAAATGGGATGCCCTTTTTGAAAAGTCGAGTAAAACCCTTCGCCAACTTGGCATAGTTCTAGATAAATCGACATAGAAAGGTTACTTTCCCTTGAAAAATTTGGAGTTGGCACATCTCACTGCCACAGGGTGATAACTCATACTCTAAAGGAACTATCCATGGATCAAGAGATTACATAGTTCTTGATGTAATGATGTTTACCTCCACAATATTAGAAGGAAAATTTGGTGGAGGCATCGTAAAGGTTCATATAAATGATGAGTCTTTGAGTAAACGAACACCAATATCTTCATAAGAAGTTTTTATTTTTATTTATTTTTATTTATTTATTTTTATTTATTTATTTATTTTTATTTAT